>JAASAO010001946.1:0-149606 GCA_017311375.1 Mytilus coruscus | reverse complement strand
TAACCTTCATGATAATTTGATGGTCAATAGACACACCGGTTTTATAGACAGTTGTTCTGATGAGCAACAATGCGCATATCTTTTTTTTCTCCTCTCTTCCTCGTTCTTAAAGTAATTCCTATCAAAATATAAAATTCATTTTCTTAAAAAAAAAAAAATTGAATTAGAAGAAATGTATACAAATTATTTTTTTAATTTGTGTCAATCAGCCTGTTCCATATTTTTAGAATAAATCAGGACCTTGATTACAAAACTGATCTTTGCATATTTTTCTATATTTTAATTGGTATTGTCTATATGTATATATATATATATATATATAATTTTATGCTTTATTTTGTGAAAATTTTATATATGTTTTAGAAAGATACTTCTGTATTGTTCTTTTTTTCTAATATTTGTGTATTGATATTTTTCAGAAGTGATGTTAACATTTTGAAGCTTTGGGGTCCAAAGCAGTTGGGCCAAGGGGAGTTGACATGGTGTATTTTTCATTCAAATTTAATTCTCAGTCACCACCCCCAAATACCAGTATAAATTCATTAATTAGAGAAAAGATAGTTTCAACAATTCATAATTAAAATAAATTGTTATTTATTTCTTCATTTACATAGAAAACTTTCCAATTTACGGCTCAAGATAAAGATTTATTTATATCTTATATAATAGGGTTTAAGTTAACATTTTGAAGCGTTAAAGACGGAACTTAGTTTTTATTGTATTTACTTTGAATCTGGATTGTAGATTCCTTACGGCTTATTTTTAATACTTTTCTAGAATTTTATCAATAAGTTTTTGTAATGAGATTAACACCTTTGATTCTACTCTATTTAGCTTTGGAAGATACAAACTTGTAGACAGAGATTTAATTAAGCTGATATTGTTATCGACCTGAAATGTAGGTAAATTCAAATAGCACTTTTGGCCAGAGCACGCTATTGTAGGACCGCCCTTATGTTAAGAAATGACAAGCCCCCCTAGTTTTCTAAGGATCTAGAAATCCGATTAGTTAAACAGAAAATAATCCTAGAGGAAATTGAAATACTGTTTCTTGGAAACAAATCACTTACTGATTTGTTTCCAATTAATAAACATCTATATTTCAAGTTTCTCTTGGATTGTTTTCAGGTTAGTGAAATTACATTTATTTTATTTTATTATGAAATTCTTTTTATATCTATTTAAAAGAAGTCTTGAGACATAGAAAAAGGGTTAGCCTTTATTGTAAATAATATGCGTTATATATTTTGTATTTAGATCAATTAAGTTAGCCTTGTTTTATTTAAGAATATATGTTTATTTTATGAAAATTAAGAGTTCAAAGCCTAACTATAAATAGCTAGATTAAATCAAGTCCGATAACTCATTTCTGTTGTGATAAAAATAGAAAAGGCGCTTTGTAAATGAAAGCAAGTTTTTACTTTGAAAAAGATGTTTAGAATCATGGTAAGACTTGTTTGCCTAAAGCCGATTGGCAGAATTTCTATAATATTATCTATAGCAACGTTGTCTTAATATTCGATGTATGCAGAATCAGTTTTAGTCTTAATATTTGTATGAATATATTGGCATACTGGTAGCCGCTGTTTTACTCATGAAGTTAAGCAATAGAAATCGTAGTGTTATCAGCTGATGTATGAAAATGCATATATTATTTTATTCCTTACATGTTTTGTTCTGAATAATTTCCCCCATGACAGAATAAAGACTATTAGTAATTTCATCCCATGTTGAGATTGATTATCTCCCCTTATTTTGTTTTAATCATCAGTTGTAAGTTATTATTCTAATGTATATAGTGTGTAATGCATTTTAGTTTAAGAATCATACTCATATCTATGTTTTTCACAGCACATAATAACTTATCACCCTTTTAGTAGAATTTATGCCTTGCAAGACACCCATGCATAAAAGTATGATTATCTCCCCTTAATAAGAAATGTATCAATTGTCAAATAAGTATTTATCTTATGAATAGAATCTTAACTACTTAACAAATTATAGAATGTAGGTCCACTCTTATCCAAAACTTAATAAAGGAGCTAGTCCCTCCCTTATTTGTTATACATGTATTTAAATTCAGGATCTATATTATCTACCCTTCATTTTGATATGTTATCTTTGCAAGGTGTGTCTTTTGTTTGTTTGTTGTAGATAGTTTTTGTTTTTAGTATATTTTTTTATGAGGAATGTTTCGTATTTTAAATACCACCCAGTTAAGCAGAAAACTTATATTTATTTGGTACGCATAAGTATATACATTTATTTATGAATTTCACTTGATCGCTTTATTCTGTAGTAGTCATTACGTTTTAATGTTGATTGATTGAGTTTTAGGAATAAATAATAATGCTATGTATTGCTATGTAGGTTTATTTTTATCCGTCACAAATGTGTATTTTCATGATTATCATTGATAGTTTTATTAATCCATGATTTTACCTAACAGCATTTGTATTGTATTGTGTAGACACTTACTGATTTGTTTCCAATTAATAAACATCTATATTTCAAGTTTCTCTTGGATTGTTTTCAGAACCCCAGTGAAGGATCTTATTCGATTACTGGTACACCCAAGTTACCCGACACAACACCCTTATCCAAACAAACATCAACATCCGCAACAAACAAGCGAAATTCACACTCTGTCACTAGGCTTCACTATAATAAAGCTTTCGGTGGCTGGGTGTCACCTTTCCTCGTCAGTTTTAATCTAGCGTCGTAATACATAACATGATATATATAAGGCATGAAGATGGAATTGTTACAGATCAGCTGAAATATCTATTGTAAAGGATCCTACAAATTAATGCAAGATACAGTCACAGAAATAATTAGATTTATAAGTACGTCTGAACCAGTGACAACTCTACAACAGATTTATCCATCGGATCACCAGCAGTTTTGTTCTTCCCTCGCCAGGATTCAAACTCATGCTACTGAGATATCGTGACACCAAATCGCCTGCACTGTATCCGACGCGCTAGACCACACGACCAGCTAGGCTTCACAATAATAAAGCTTTCGGTTATTATAGATTAAAACTGACGAGGAAAGGTAACACCCGGCCACCGAAAGCTTTATTATTGTGAAGCTCATTTGCCCACAGGGTCATTGTGAGCTTTGCCATCACTTGGCGTCCGTCGTCTATCGTCTTACGTCGTCCGTTGTCTGTTAATTTTAAAAGATCATCTCCTCTGAAACTAATAGGCCAAATTAAACCAAACTTGACCACAATCACTAATGAAGTATCTTGTTTAAAAACGTGCCCGGAGATACCGACTGCTAACCAACATGGCCGACATGGCTAAAAATAGAACATAGGGATTAATGCAAGTTTTGACTTTTCTGAAAACCATTATAGATAGACAAAACCTGACGTGGCAAAATGATCAAAATAATGAGATGCACCTTCGATCTTAAACATCAAAACTGTCAGACCACGTCCTGTAGGAGGTATAAGACAAATAATTCTTTTAGTTGAAATAGGCAGTCAGTTCTAAATTAGAGTAATTGCCCTTTAATTATGATGTTTTACCATTTTGTTTGCGTTTTTGTCTATTATCTTGAAAATTTTATTAGATAGAAAGAAACTATAAAAGCAAAACTGACCAGTAAGACAATGTTAACAAATAAGTCAAATTGCGGAAATCGTTATTTGATGTTGTATAGGAGTTATGGCCCTTTAATTACGATTTGTTTACGATTTACTTTCGTTTTTGCTTATCATCTCAAAAATATAATAGATAAAAACTTGAAAAGCAGAAATGATCAGAAAGAAAGGATCTGCAAATAGATCAGTCAGCATGTAGAAAAAGTATCAGCAATACTGTTTATACAAAAAGAGTTTTAGTCATGAATGATATTCCAGTGTTAAATGTTGGAGAGTGTTCTTTAATAAAAAGCCTCGAGTTTATAATGCCTTACAAACCTGTTCGTGCATTTTTCATTTTTATTCAATGAAAATAATTATCTAAGACCTGGGAAGATCTTATTTCATAAAGAATATCTTTTGTTTATTTATTGTACCTCAAACTTATTAACCCGGTGTAGGTCTTTAAGTTGAGGTTCAATTTACTATAAGTTAATCAGGCATTACTAATTAGACACGCCCTCTTAGAATCAGGGGTTCAAAATAGGATTGGGAAAAACAGCAAGCGAAATAATCAGACTCAAGCTAGCGACCAATCAAGCTAGCGACCAATTCTATCGACCACTAAAGATAGCAATGAGAATCAACTTGTCACAGAATCATAATGGGGTATGTGAAAACCACAAAACCCC
The DNA here is from genome assembly GCA_017311375.1 of Mytilus coruscus. Classification (NCBI taxonomy): domain Eukaryota; kingdom Metazoa; phylum Mollusca; class Bivalvia; order Mytilida; family Mytilidae; genus Mytilus; species Mytilus coruscus. The sequence goes on along the minus strand of JAASAO010001946.1, from coordinate 145,322 downwards.
ATTATGAAAAACGTTCTGTTAAAAAGAAATTCTAGCTACTAGTAAGGTATACATTGTTTTCTAATGTTTAAATGACCAGAGATGTACAGCATTTGAAGTGAAAGTAGGACACATCAACACCAATGACGTCTGCAGCTGAATGCATTGATTAACTTGCTTGCTAAATGTTGGCATATTGATATCAAACAGTAAAGAAATATATAGTTTCTATAACAAAAACGTGCCAGCAATTCGAAAAAGTCAAAACATCTTTATAAACCTGTGTCAGATGTATGATGTTTGAGGAAATTCTGTATATGTCTATTATTAATACAGTCTTTGTTAACGAACTATTTTTATAAATATCCAAACACATATTACATTGTATATATCATCATACATGTATTTATATAATGAAAGTGCGCCCTCCCTTGATTTTACACCATCGGGAAAGGGACAAGTTGGGAAAATAACCATATTTTGTTGTCTTCTTTACGTTTTCTGTGTTTGTCCATGATGATTTGCTCGCACAATCATTTTCCATATTCAGGAAATCGTCATATTTGTGTCAAAATGCTAATTTTGGCATTCAATTTAGAAAGATCACATTATAATGAACATGTGCACTAAGTTTCAAGTTGATCTGACTACAACTTCATCTTCAACTACATTCGTTAATAACGTTAATCTTATGCAGTATGAATGGACGGACGGACGAATAAAGGAACGGACAAACGGATGAACGGACAAACGAACGAACGAATGAACGAACGAAGGCACGAACGCACAGATCAGAGAATATCATGAGCTTTACAATCGTAGACCGAGCATAAAATATATATTTAATGTTTTATGCTTTCAAATAACGAAATAAGAAAAATACTATGTGCGATAGAATTACTATATACTGGCTTTCCATACAATCGGCATCCTCAAATATCCAGTTTTTTTAGAAAAGGAACTTTTAATGTCTATTTCTTATTCTAAAATGAAAACATATGGAAGACAAAGCTGTAAGAGTGTATTTTATGCCGAAAATAAGTACTTTCAAATGAAATTATACGTGCACTATTTTGTACGGCATGCACCCTTACTTGAAAGAAATGTATCGACAGAAAAAAAAGACTTTTGATTAAAAAAAAAATGTACACTTTGAACAGCAACTTTGAACACCTACAATTCCCTGAATGGCCCTAACTCCCATCAACAAATTTCAGTGGGCCCTTCCTAAGCTATTACCTTTCATTTGAGCCATGTCCGGTAAAGAACTTTGCCGTACGAAGCCGGCGAGGCTTACCGAAAGAGTGTAAGGTTGACACGTTTTTTATAACAGCAACTTTGAACCCCTACAATTCCCTGAATGGGTCAAACTCCCAGAAAACATTTCAGTGGGCCCTTACTTAAACTATTATCTTTCATCTGAGCCATGTCCAATAAAGAACTTTGCCGTACGAAGCTGGCATGGCTTACCGAAAGAGTGTAAGGTGGACACGTTTTTTTGTAACAGAAACTTTGAACCCTACAATTCCCGAATGGGCCTAACTCCCAAAAAACATTTCAGTGGGCCGTTCCTAAGCTATTACCTTTCATGTGAGCTATGTCCGGTTAAGAACTTTGCCGTACGAAGTTGGCGATGCTTATCGAAAAGTGTAAGGTGGACACATTTTTTTTATAACAGCAACGTTGAACCCCTACAATTCCCTGAATGGGCCTAACTCCCAAAAACATTTCAGTGGGCCCTTTTCTAAGCTATTACCTTTCATTTGAACCATGTCCAGTAAAGAACTTTGCTGTACGAAGCTGGCGAGGCTTACCGAAAGAGTGTAAGGTGGACACGTTTTTTTTATAACAGCAAATTTGAAACCCTACAATTCCAGAATGGGCCTAACTCCCAAAAACATTTCAGTGGGCCCTTTCCTACGCTATCACCTTTCATTTGAACCATTTCCGGTGAAGAACTTTGCCGTACGAAGCTGGCGAGGCTTACCTAAAGAGTGCAAGGTGGACACGTTTTTTTCTTAACAGAGACTTTGAACCCCTACAATTCCCAAATGGGCCTAACTCCCAAAAATATTTCAGTGAGCCCTTCCCAAGCTATTACCTTTCATTTGAGCCATGTCCGGTAAAGAAGTTTGCCATACGAAGCCGGCGAGGCTTACCGAAAGAGTGTAAGGTTGACACGTTTTTTTATAACAGCAACTTTGAACCCCTACAATTCCCGAATGGGTCAAACTCCCAGAAAATATTTCAGTGGGCCCTTACTTAAACTATTATCTTTCATCTGAGCCATGTCCAATAAAGAACTTTGCCGTACGAAGCTGGCATGGCTTACCGAAAGAGTGTAAGGTGGACACGTTTTTTTTATAACAGAACTTTTGAACCCTACAATTCCCTGAATGGGCCTAACTCCCAAAAACATTTCAGTGGGCCGTTCCTAAGCTATTACCTTTCATGTGAGCTATGTCCGGTAAAGAACTTTGCCGTACGAAGTTGGCGATGCTTACCGAAAAGTGTAAGGTGGACACATTTTTTTACAACAGCCACGTTGAACCCTACAATTCCCTGAATGGGCCTAACTCCCAAAAACATTTCAGTGGGCCCTTTTCTAAGCTATTACCTTTATTTGAGCCATGTCCAGTAAAGAACTTTGCTGTACGAAGCTGGCGAGGCTTACCGAAAGAGTGTAAGGTGGACACGTTTTTTTTATAACAGCAAATTTGAAACCCTACAATTCCAGAATGGGCCTAACTCCCAAAAACATTTAGTGGGCCCTTTCCTACGCTATTACCTTTCATTTGAACCATTTCCGGTGAAGAACTTTGCCGTACGAAGCTGGCGAGGCTTATCTAAAGAGTGCAAGGTGGACACGTTTTTTTTTTTAACAGAGACTTTGAACCCTACAATTCCCAAATGGGCCTAACTCTCAAATATATTTCAGTGAGCCCTTCCTAAGCTATTAACTTTCATTTGAGCCATGTCTGGTAAAGAAATTTGCCGTACGAAGCTGGCGAGGCTTACCTAAAGAGTGCAAGGTGGACAAGTTTTTTTTTATAACAGAAACTTTGAACCCTACAATTCCCAAATGGGCTTAACTCCCAAAAACATTTCAGTGAGGACTTCCTAAGCTATTACCTTTCATTTGGGCCATGTCTGGTAAAGAAATTTGCTGTACAAAGCTGGCGAGGCTTATCGAAAGAGTGTAAGGTGGACATTTTTTTATATAACAGCAACTTTGAACCCTTACAATTCCCGAATGGGCCTAACTCCCAAAAACATTTCAGTTGGCCCTTTTCTAAGCTATTACCTTTCATTTGAGCCATGTCCAGTGAAGAACTTTGCCGTACGAAGCTGGCGAGGCTTACCGAAATAGTGTAAGGTGGACACGTTTTTTATAACAGCAACTTTGAACCCCTACAATTCCCGAATGGGCCTAACTCCCCAAAACCAACATTTCAGTGGGCCCTTCCTAAGCTATTACGTTTCAGTTGAGCCATGTCCAGTAAAGAACTTTGCCGTACGAAGCTGGCGAGGCTTACCGAAAGAGTTTACGGTGGACACGTTTTGTTTTACATCAGCAACTTTGAACCCCTACAACTCCCGAATTGGCCTAACTTCCAAAAAACATTTCAGTGGGCCCTACCCTAAGCAATTACCGTTCATTTGAGCCATGTCCGGTAAAGAACTTTGCCGTACGAAGCTGGTGAGGCTTACCGAAAGAGTGTAAGGTGGACACGTTTTTTTATAACAGCAACTTTGAACCCTAAATTTCCTGAATGGGCCGAACTCCCAAAAACATTTCAGTTGGCCCTTCCCTAAGATATTACCTTTCATCTGAGCCATGTCCGGTAAAGAACTTTGCCGTACGAAGCTGGCGAGGCTTACCGAAAGAGTGTAAGGTGGACACGGTTTTTTATAACAACAACTTTGAACCCTTACAATTCAGTATTATCCCACTTTATGTCAATATCGTCGATGAATCGGAACCAAGAGAGTGGTTGCTAAAGAGAAGAATTGAGAATTTGTTGTTCTAATTTGCCAATAAAAATATTGGCATAAGACGGGGTCATTTTTGTTCCCATTGCTTTTCATTAACCTGGAGAAAATGTTCATCATTGAACTTGAAGTTATTGCATTTCAATACCAAGCTGGACTAGACATTCAGTTGGTGGGTGTAAGGTGTTGAGAGTACCTGACTTCCTACAGGCTTCAATACCATCGTCATGGGGATGTTAGTATAGAGTAGGTAACATCAAGCGAGACAAGGATTGTTTCCGGTGGAGAGGGTTCAAGGATTCCATTTTTAAGGTAGTGTGTTGTATCTTGTATATAGGATGGTAAATTTTCTACATGTGGTCTTAAATGAAAGTCAATAAATTCTGATATTTTCTCTGTAGGGTGGTCATTGGCAGAAACAATTGGTCTACCTGGATTATTGACTTTGTGTATTTTGGGCAGAAGATAGAAACGCCCCAGCTTTGATTTTTCAGGTTTTAGATATTTAAATGTGTCTTCATCAATATGACCCTGTTCACACATGATTTTCAAGTTTGTGGTGACCTCTTTGTTGAATTGAGGGGTGGGGTCAGAGTCTAATTTCTTATAAAATCTCCCATTAGAAAATTGACGTTCTGCCTCTTGAATGTAGTCACATTTGTCCATGACGACAACAGCCCTACCTTTATCTGCTGGTTTTATTATAATGTCGTCTCTGCTTTTAAGTAACCGCAGAGCTTCATTTTCTTCAGACGATATAATTATAATCAAAACTTTGGCACCAAATGGGATCAATGAAAGGTGTAGTTCTAATTCGGGTAGTGCTTTTCATTTGTGTTATATTTCATATTACTACGCAGTCTCTGTAGCTTTTCCTTTACCTTTGTCAACTCTAAAATTCTAGAATTATACCAGTTTAAATCGCAGGTTTCTATTCATTTGAGATGTATAAGTACCCAGCCATGTTCAATTACTTAACCTTTTTCAAAATAATTTTTTTTAATCATTATCAAACTGCTATTTATTTGGGATGTAAATACGCAGCCTATGTTGTAATCACTTTACCGTCCTGAGATTTCAGACCAGCTCAAATCGGTCAGTGCTGTTCATTGAAATGTATTTCTACGCAGTCTTTGTTTTAATATCTTAACTTTCGTCACCTGTGAAATTTTAGAAATGTACCAGTTCATATCGCACATTACTATTTTTGTTCGTAGCATATCTGTGCAGTCTCTGTTGTAAATACCTTACCTAAGTCATTTTTGAAATTTTAGAATTGTACAAGCGTTGTTGTGTTCGGTTTTAATTGTATAAATTTTAAGAATGTTTTAATATTGGTGTTGTTTTGTACACTTTTTAGGCGTATATATATACATATATATATATATAATTCGTCTCAAATTCAGCACAACAATGTTAGATCTTCAAATTTGCGTTAGCAAATTTTTGTTCTTCCCTGAGCGGGATTTGAACCCTTGCTTCTGTATATATATATATATATATATATATATATATATATATATATATATATATATATATATATCCAACGCAATCATAGGTTTGAACGTTGTTTTCAATTTAGAGTTGTTTATATTTTTTCGTTTGGGCTTGTATTATATTTTCCTTCGGGTTAATATGATCCGTTCATCCTATTTCGACTCTTTAAAATTCAAGAGTCTATCCTAAATTGAGGTAAATTATATGGCCTTCCAAATACCGTTTCGATCCCTAACATCACTGAAGAGACATTAATTGTCGAAATCCGGATATGGTGTATAAAATTTTTGCACCTCATGTTTGCGATATACCATCTTTTCGCAAGTTCATTGTTTTCTGTTTGGTATTAAAATTAATAATTAAGATCCATGTAACATCTGGTGATCAATTTATTTGGCAATCGCCAATGGCAGTCAGCAGGGTTTAAGAACATCAGTTGTTCGACCTGTTAGTCAAATGCGTTTTGTTAAAATATACTTTTCACTTTTTGTCTTTTGGAAAATGTTGTTTGTGCTGTATTTAGACCCCTCTACCAAGAAATTTGTTTAACATGCACACGTATAAAAATTGCGGTTTTTATCCAACGCAATCATAGGTTTGAACGTTGTTTTCAATTAAGAGTTGTTTATATTTTTTCGTTTGGGCTTGTATTATATTTTCCTTCGGGTTAATATGATCCGTTCATCCTATTTCGACTCTTTAAAATTTAAGAGTCTAGTATCCTAAATTGAGGTAAATTATATGGCCTTCCAAATACCGTTTCGATCCCTAAAATCACTGAAGAGACATTAATTGTCGAAATCCGGATATGGTGTATAAAATTTATTTGCACCTCATGTTTCGCAAGTTCATTGTTTTCTGTTTGGTATTAAAATTAATAATTAAGAGCCATGTAACATCTGGTGATCAATTTATTTGGCAATCGCCAATGGCAGTCAGCAGGGTTTAAGAACATCAGTTGTTCGACCTGTTAGTCAAATGCGTTTTGTTAAAACATACTTTTCACTTTTTGGTCTTTTGGAAAATGTTGTTTGTGCTGTATTTAGACCCTCTACCAAGAAATTTGTTTAACAAGCACACGTATAATAATTGCGGTTTTATCCAACGCAATCATAGGTTTGAACGTTGTTTTCAATTTAGAGTTGTTTATATATATATATATAAGTCTTTTCTTTAAATAACTTAACACGCACAATGCATGCGTTATCCATCTCTAGCTAAGGGGTTAAATTGAAGTTCACATGAATACGGATACAATAAGGTCGAATTATTCACTTGCAAGCTCACTTCTTAGCTTATTTTGACAAAATTGAACCATACTGGCTGCTAAAAGCGAATTATTATTTCACTATTTCACTTTCATTAATGATTGAGCAAATAAAATCATACTTTAGATTTTTATATATTTTGTAGCTAGTGCCCTTTAACTATACTAATCTTTAAATCTATACAATTAAAACCGAACACAACAACGCTAGTACAATTCTAAAATTTCAAAATGACGTAGGTTAGGTATTTACAACAGACTGCATAGATATGCTTCTTACAAAATAGTAATGTGCGATTTGTATGAATTGGTACATTTCTAAAATTTCACAGGTGACGAAAGTTAAGATATTACAACAAAGACTGCGTAGAAATACTTTCCCAATGAGCAGCACTGACCAATTTGAGCTGGTATAATATTTCAAATTTGACGACGGTAAAGTAATCACAACAGAGACTGCGTATTTACACATCCCAAATAAATAGCAGTTTGATAATGATTAAAAACTTTTGATTTTGACAACGGTTAAGTAATTGAACGTGGCGGCGTACATCCCAAATGAATACTAACCTGCGATTTAAACTGGTATAATTCTAGAATTTTAGAGTTGACAAAATATTTCTAAAATTCTAGAATTATACAGCGTATTGATTCGTGATAATTTGTATGATGTTCAAGATCATTATTTCAGTTCGACTACCACATGTCGAGATAAGAATCATTTGACATCTTACTGATGAAGGATATTAGTTATCCGAAATATTTAATATTTGTTCACGATTTTACTTTTTTTGGTGATGATGTACCCTTTTAGACTTGCTTATTATATATTATATTTTGTAGTGTACTGTATCATATATGTATGATCCATCGCCTCGTAAGATTTATCGTAGGCTATTATTCAGACATTTAATATATATATATATATATATATCGTTGGCTATTATTCAGACATTTAATATATATATATATAGATTGCCTAACAATGTAATTTTAACACACTATTTAGTATGTAAATATAAGAATGTTTAAAATATTTACAAAATGATGAAAATAAACGCAATATTTCGCTACACTAACTAGCTTTATCAAGCGTGCATCTATCCAGGTGAAATCGGATGTAGATGATAAGAAACTTTGTAGCTCAATGTATATGTTGCACTTGAATTTAGCTGCCTTGAAAATAATACATAATTTGGATGAAGTTCAAGATTTTTACAAAATTGGTAGTTGAAGTTAGCAACGTCCATTGGCCAATATTACAGGATAAAAAGGACGATGCTGTGTACTAAATTATTCTTTATCTTTCCTGTATCTTTTCTCATCTTTTCGTTCAGACCATCAGGTTCTAAAGTGTGGAGTTGGTGGATCCAAAATTTTCTTCTCCTTCTCGCCGTGGTTTCCCACTCGGTGTTGACTTCTATGATTTGGAAAGTAACATTATCAAAAGAATGTTTCGTTGAACGAAGATGTCTTGTGAGAGGACAGTTTTTGTTGGTTTTGTACCATGAACGATGGTTATTGAGCCGAATATTAAATTTGTCCATTGTTTCTCCCACATACTGAATGCCACAAGTGTCACATGTTAATATATAAATTGAGTTCTCCGTTTTACAGTTGGAATTTGAGTAGATGGTATAATTTTGTTTAGTAACGGAGCTGATGAAAGAACTGCTTGTATTGGCAGCTTTACAACACAAGCAGTTCCTTCGACCACATTGTTTGTAGCAGCCGGGAGATGGAGTAGGCTGCTTTGCTAATACAGATGTCACTAATTTGTCACGGATGTTTTAGGTCTTCTGAAGGCCATGACTGGTGGTGAGGAAAATACTTTTTAAGATTTGAATCATTTTCTATAATTTTCCAATGCTTCTGAACAATGGAAGACACATTTTAAAATCAGGATGGTAAGTGAGTACAAGGGTGTTCTGTTAGCTGCTTTATTCTTATCTTTGTACTCTAGAAGTTCTTGGCGACTAGTTTTGTTTGCTCTTTCGAAAGCGCTATCAATGATGTTGTTATTGTATCCTCGAACAACTAGATGTTAACGTAGTTGTCCAAGTCTAGCATTTTGCGTATTTTCAGTAGAACATATTCTCTTGATTCGCAATGCCTGGCTGAATGGGATGCCACGGGAGCAGTGTTTAGGATGGCAACTTTTAGGAGAAAGGAATTGATGTTTGTCCGTTTGTTTGGTATGAAGGTCCGTTATAATGGTTCCGTTCTTGATGTAACTCGTAGTGGCGAGGAAGTTTATTTTCTCCATAGATGATTCATATGTAAATTTTATTGAATGGTGGAAAGAGTTACAGTGTCCTAGAAATTCATTAAGATGTTCTTGTGAATCTGTCCATTTGAAATCAAAATCATTATCGTCAATGAATCGGAACCATATAAGGGCTGGTATGGAGCACTAGCCAAGAGGCGTTTTTCAAGTTGGCCCATAAATATGTTGGCATATGACGAGGCCATTTTGTGCCCATACTAGTACCGTCTATCTGGAGATAATGTTTTCATTGAAAGAGAAGTTGTTGTTCTCTAGCACTAGTTTCAGAAGTGAAACAAGGCACTCAGTTGGAGGATTTTTTCACTACGAGTGTTCCATACCTCTTCACAAGATGCTATTCCTTCGTCTTGTGGAATGTTGGTATATAAAGAAGACACGTTCATGGATGCAAGTAAAGTATTGCTTGGTAGAGGATTGAGGCTTTCTATTTTCTTTAGATAATCAGTCGTATCTTGAATGTAAGAGGGTAGTTCTTTCACATGAGGTCTTAGATGATGGTCTACAAATTCTGATATCTTTTCAGATGGATGACTATTTGCTGAAACAATTGGTCGACCTGGATTGCCCGTTTTATGTATTTTAGGCAACATATAGAATCTTCCGGCCTTTGCTTCGTTCTCAAGAGGTCGGAGATAATCAAAGGTGTCATTGTCTATATGCTTTTTGTCGAACATCTCTTGAAGGATGGTGTTGATCCTTCGAATAGTATTTAATGTTGGATCTGTGGTTAATTGTTTATAAAAATGGAGTTTGAAAGTTGGCGATTTCCTCTGCTATGTAATCTGTTTTATTCATGACAACCACAGCGCCCCTTTGTCGGCAGGTTTTATTACGATATCCTCTTGATCTTTTAACGCTTTCAAAGCAATGCTTTCTGACTTGGATAAATTATAATTTATTGTATTTGTTATACAGGACTTTATATCAGACCTCACGTAGTTAATGAATGACTCAAGTTATCATTTTACTCTTAGGTGGTTTCCATGAACTTTTTTTCTTAAATTTTGGGATGGGCGTGACTTCTTCATTGGTGTCAGTATCTGAATCTGTTAATCCAGCTTCTTCAAGGTTTTTCTTGCCCCTATTGTAGAAAAAATCTTTCAAGCGTAAACGTCTAGCGAATTGGTCTAAGTCCTCGTCTAGCTGAAAGTTATTTACATTTGATGGGATAGTACAGAAGTTTAAACCTTTACTTAAAAGAGATTCTTCAGCACGTGTAAGTTCTTTAGATGACAAATTTACAACAATGCTTTCAGTTTTTTGTTTCCGTCTTTTGAATTTTCTTTTTCTAGGGACCTTATGGTTTGTTGTATTGATATCATTCATATCCTGATTTAAATAGACAGTGTGAATTTTATCTCTTTGAAATTTATTCCTTTGTTTTACTTTATGTTTGGATAGTTCACCTTTTTAAATATCTGCGAGGCGACGTTTAGTTATTGGTAAATCGTCACTTGAAATGTTACTATTGTTGATGATATCTGATATTTCATTTACAATTTGTTTGTAATTTGTGGTTGTAAAAGAAAGTAACAGTTGAAATAGCTGGATTGAACAGTTAAACAGAATTTCATTCCAACGGCTCATGAATCTTTTGGATTTATGTCCCGGTGCCTGGGGACTCACTTTGATGTTTAAACCTTTTGGTACCCAGCAGGCACTCAACGTTGATTCAACGTTGAAACAATGTTGTTTCTCAACGTTGAAACAATGTCAAATTTATGTTTGATTTTGAAAATTTGAATCAACGTTGAAGTTTCAACATCCATTCAACGTTGATTCAAGGTTGAATAGTAGTTGAAAGTACATAAATAAAATATATTATAAAGCTGCATACACATTTTGACCTGCTTTCCAAATTTGTGCTGTTGGTATTGATGGTAGACAGGCAGCTGGACTGTACAGGGTTTTTTATGTCTTGGTTTTCTCCCAAGACACATACGAACTAGATAGACAGGCTAAATGGGAGATCATCCAACATTCCGTGCTTGTACAAAGTCAATTATCTCGACCATAAATGTCAGATCTTAACATCTTTGTTGGCTTCTGTGTCTATTTTCTCAGTAAAGTTAGTGGTTGGTGTGATCTACTGTATTGTCCGATATATTTGGGAGTTCCTGTTAAATTTAATGAATCATGCGTATTTAGCTATTGAGAACAAGAAAAACTACAAGTAGGAATAGCTGAATGATTGTGTGTCCACTTGTATAACGATAACGATATATAATTATCTATATGGTTATACAAGTGGACACACACCTCATTCCATCTATTCCTACTTGTAGTTTTTCTTGTTCTGAATAGCTATAAAATACAAATGATTCAATGAATTTGATTACACAGTTTGCATAAAAATTATGAAACACACTTTATTCCCACCACAGAAAGCATCACTAAACAGAAAGAAGATGTTGAATAGTTCTAAACAATTCTCACACGTTACAAGTTGTCCTTGTTAAGCGACTGACCAAATGTTAAGCCATTCTTTAAAGTAGTATATCCCAAGAAAAGTGAAGACATTATTAGATCCAACGAGTGTACAGGATGATCGCAATACATATGAAAATAAGAAGATGCTGCATGACTGCTAACCAGACAACTCTCCACTAGAAACCAAATGTCCTTGATGATATATATATTACCCTCACACCTAAAGGCTATAATTGGTATAATCCATTACACGAATACAAATTTACTGAAGAACAACATTAACTATAGTAATACAATGATATTTCTTTTGATTCAAGATTTATTTTATAAATTCTTTGTTATCTTTGTCTCTTTTGTCCTTTTGCATGTCAACTTTCTTCCACCACCTCGAGTTCTTTCTGCGGCAGACTTCAAGCAGGAGTCTTTATCAGATATTTGTTTCTTAGTGACATCTTCATACTTTTGCAGTATATTGAACCTCTAGAAAAGATAAGATGATAATAAATATAAATTGTATGTTCTGAAAAGATATCATAAACTTGAGCCACCTTAAATTTGTTTCTAGATATCATCAAGAAGCAATGAAAAATAAAACTATAATGGCAAAGCACATAAAGAAATAAGCTAACCATTGATTAAAAAAAATACGAGAAATAAAAAAATACATAAATATTTACTGTCGGTAGTTTTTGATATTAAATGAAGAAGCTTCTACCCGAGATTTGTAAAATTGCAGGTTTGACTTTGTAATTGATTACCCCGAAAACACTTTACCTTTCACGTTTTTTAATTGATAACTGCACAAGTCCATTAACATTTTTCGTATGTGTGTGTTTGTTCGATTATTTTGTAATTCTTTATTTGTTATATTTCAATGTATTTCATGAGGGCCTCAGGGAAGATTAGTTTTGTAACTTACTGTGTAACCCTCTTTAAATAAAGAATTATTATTATTATTATCATCATTAAATAAAGAACTTATTTAACACGGAACACAAAAAACCTACCTTTGATGATTTTATAGACTGGAATTCCCCAAACTGAATTTTGATTTTGCACCACTTAGATTCATTTCAGCCATTGCTTTGTTTGACAAACTTCTGTAAAATAGATAATACATGTTCACGATAATGGAAGGCTGTTGTAAGTTAACGTTCAGCGGCAGGTTAAATGCACATTCAGGACGAGTACATGATAATGTTTTAAGAATACGAAGTCTACGAATATTGTCAAGACAGTTTTCACTGTGTAAGTTCTCATTTATGCTAAACGCAATCTTGGCTACCTCCTTTATTCTGAGATGGGTTTATTCTTTTATTGTATTTTATTTAATGGTTTTAACCCTTCACGTAAATAATTGTCTTTGTAGAGAATACATATTGTTGAATTTGTGTCTGCCTTGCATATGATAATGTTATTTTTCTTAGTAAACAAATTGCTAAAAGTTTCTAATGTATATAATATTGTCCTTTTGTTGTTATTGTTTACTTAAAGTTGTGTCGTCTTTTTGTTTTTAATACTTCTATTAAGGCGCATGGTCATGTTGATTTTAAAGTAGTCATAATTGATTGGGCGCACATGCTATGTTAACCTAATTTCTCGTATTACACAGAGATCGCCTGAAGATCAGATAAGGGTCAGACAGACTTGTTTTAAAAATAGAATGACTTGTGTAGTTGGTTAATTAGGTGAAAAGTTATGAATGAACATTCAATTTTCCTCACACCCGTAGCCAGGGGGGTCGAGGGTTCGTACCCACCCCTTGTAAACAAATAAGCATTGTTAAAGTCGACGCTCTGTTTGAATTGTAACTGTTAAAGCGAGCTTCACGAGTCCATATACCCGCCCTCCCTGGAAATTCCTGGCTACAGGCCTGTTCCTTCTCATAGCGTGAAGTAATTGTACTTTGTGGTATTATTTAACGTAATTGTAAAAATAATATAAATTTCACATTTTATTAATTTTTAAATTCCTGCACATGATCGTTCAATATTTTGTTGTTCAGTCCAAATTTATTGTTTATAATCAACAATAGCATGCAGTTTACCTAGCCTTAAACTAAAAGAAGACACATATCTATAGTATACGTGTTGGGAACACCAGATCACATTTACCAGTGTAAAGCGCTTGCGTACACCCCCCTTTTTTCTTATCCGACACTTCAAGCATATTAATGTCTCAAATTTTAACTAAAGATAAACAAATATGCTTTCCATCTTAAATGCTCTTAAAAATAGTAAAATTGGTGGAAATTATATATTATATTGTTCACTATGGCCCTTCCCTGTGTTCTACTATCTACATTTGTTGACGTTATATTTTTCTCTGATTGTGCAATACTGATACCAATTCAGCATTTCTTAATACAATTTATACATATGAAAAACCATTATAGCCACATAGAAACATCTACTTACCATAAGGATACTTGATAAACGGCAAGTTTCTCGTTCTTTGTTTTTCTATCTTTTAAACAGGAAAAGAGCGGGTATAAGTAATGCGCATGGGTAACTAACTTCCTGTTAAAATCCCGCGAAAATATGAATAAAAAAAAAATCGAGATTTTGTAAATAATCAATTATTTCAAATGTCTTTACATGTTATCCTTATCTTATTATAAATTATTCATAAATATTATGTGAGATATGATTAATGCAGTTTATATTTTTCCAAGAAATTCAGTATCAAACAATATAACCCCCATTTCAAAGAATTTATATTAAAAACATAAGATCTGATTTCATAATATTCTTGTGAAAATCGAAAACCTATTTTATTCTTGTCTTTATAAATATATACTGCTATAGTTATGCATGTACTGACTTTAGTTAATGATTTTTATTTTTTTATATAGGCCTACAGTAAATACTTATTAAAAGTCAACGTTTATTCAATGTTGAATCAACGTTCCAATTTCGACGTTGAAATGATCAACGTTAATATTCAACTTTGAATAAATGTTTATTACTCAACGTTGAAAATGTAACGTTGTTTCAACGTTGAATACATGTTGATCACCATTTCAACCTCATTTCAACGTTCATTCAACGTTGAGTGCCTGCTGGGACAGTTCTACTTAGAATATATTTTTTAAGTTTGATAAATGATGTTCAGTTTGTAGTTTCTTTTAGTTAAAGATCTTAATTTCTTGAAATGCAGTGCGCTATCCATGTTGTAAAGATAGCGATAGATTTGAATGGATTACACAAACATTTGTGAAATGCGTGCTACTGAAGATAATAATATAAGTGCCTATAAATAGCAGCACATCACATACAAATCTATGGGAGTGTGGATTAATCAGTACAGAGATTAATTCAATTACACAAATAAAATTAAATTCAAGTTCAACATATACATTGAGCTGCAAAAGTTTCTTATCATCTACATCCGATTTCACCTGGATAGATGCACGCTTGATAAAGCTAGTTAGTCTAGCGAAATATTGCGTTTATTTTCATCATTTTGTAAATATTTTAAACATTCTTATATTTACATACTAAATAGTGCGTTAAAATTACATTGTTAGGCAATCTATAATTTTATTTGTGTAATTGAATTAATCTCTGTACTGATTAATCCACACTCCCATAGATTTGTATGCATGTGCTGCTATTTATAGGCATATATATATATATATTCCAGTTTGATAAAATTAATCGACTAATTATTTCCTAGTATCATTATCCTGAGTAGGAAATTGAAGTATTTCCTTGTTTCTACAATGCATGCATGTTTGTGTTTAGTTCATTTAGCCAATTTCCAATAAAGAATATGACATGCCTTTTTCAAAATTTTTTTTAATATTTGGAATACATTATATACATATTATCAAAGGAATAGGCAAAGACGGATATTGCACAGAAGAAAATATAACGTAAGTGAAAACATTTGTATGGTACGAAAATGTTCACATATCAATTTCTTATGTCGTGTATCAATCCGAAGATTATTTGCATTTGGTGATAGTCATAAGGTAGCACAATACAAAGATTTTTCACCCCAATCAGACAACTTTAAACTGATGTCATTTCTTTCATCTAGCTTTAAAATTTATAAATGATAAACCAAAAGAAAGATGGTGATAATTTCATTATTATATAATTATTACATAATTGAGTATTATGTAATAAGTTGCTTGATTGTGATGTCCACATTTGAATGAAATTAGCTTCTTTGTTATTCACAGCATCCAAATTTTTGATAGATTCTTGAGCAACACAGTTTGACCTCGAAAACTGTGTCTCAGATTTTCCTATTGTATTTCATTCTCTCATAAACCTTCAATTAGGTTTGCAACCTTTATTCATAAGAAATCACTAAATTTAATTGGGTATAACATTTGTTCTATTGATGTTTTGGAAATCTGAGACACGGTTTTGAAGATAACTGGTTAAGGAACAACATGTGCTAAAATCAGGCATATAGGGCACCCATCTAGGAGCTAATTTCATTTAAAACTACATTTTCATGACAAAATGTATGTGTCACAATTGAATGAATAAGGATTTTCCTATTTGAACCTCATTAACTTCAATATAATTCACACATGTACCATGGGGATACTTCAGGATTGGCCTTTAATCATAAATCAATTAGGTTTTGACCAGTAAGAAAGCATTCCATTTCAGCAATTCTAAATATATAAAGAAAATGCACACCCTATGCATCAAAATCAGATCTGGCGGGAGAAGTTATATCATTAATTGACCTTGCTGTAAGTCAGTTGCTACTGATATGGTCAAAACTCCGCCCACCTGGATAAACATTAACTATGAATGATCTCAGAAGTTTAAAGACCGGGGATGACCTAGAAAATTTTACACCCTACAGCAATTAAGCCTATTTGGATATGGGCAGTCTTAAGATAGATAAGAAATGGATTAAACAGCTGATGATAATAAAGTAAACAATAACACATGTTGAAATGGATAGGAAATGTATGTAAATAAAATAACTTACTGTACACATTATTTACATGATAAATATCCAGATTAAATATAAAGAATGAAAAATAACAATTAAATAAAATTAATCCACTTTCTTAATATTTTTGTCACAATTCCAAATTTTATGTAGAATTTAATAGTTTTGAAAACTGTCTTGTCTATCAAAAATGTGGTCACAGATAAATGGAGTTTATTTGTCTTTTCCATATATTGTTTCTATAAGAGTAAGATGGAGGTTTATAATTTTTCTTTCCTTTCATGCTTCTTAGTGCATTTCTGCTTTCAGGATTCCAAATAGATGTAAAGCCCCTGCCTGTCGACATTTTCATTCCAGTGACAGACGGCTAAACAGGCTCGTGTGTGATAATTTGCATCACTGAACACAATTCTCTTGTCCTGAAAAATGTTCATTGTATTGTTAAAACTTTCTACATATGATGTATCACGTGCAAGAACAAAATGATCTGGACTTTTGAAAATTACAGATTTATGGATCACACCTAGAAGTAGTTTTTCTGCTATAGGTTTAGTGAGGACTATCTTTTTGGGTTCATAATTTAAATCTCTTTTGCATCTTGAGTCTGGGTGACATTTAGTATGGTTGTTTTTGTAATGTTCCACAACATTAAGCAATAGGTCCTTCAGCTCTTTAGGATTTTGTTCGCAATTACGAATTTAGTTATACTCATGTTTCTGTCATGTGAATGAATACCCACTTTTACATCATAATCATCTAAGTACTGGTATATTCTTTGAGCTCCAAGTTTTTCGTGTCTCTGTGATACAAAGTCGTCTGCTTTAGTGACATGTTCACATTTCAGTACCTTGTGCATTTTCTCTCCTATGGCTACAACACTTGTATCCTTAGCGTTTTTCCTCCAGCCATGGCGGGCATCAGTCATAATGTCAATACTTGTTAAGTCTTCATACATGCCAACTTCTCCCATCAATGCTGTCTCAATACTAACATTGTATTCTTCGTCTACAAACTGTTTATATTTATTAAGCATGTAACTTTATTTAGACTTATTGATATGTCCAATATTGACCCCCTGTGAAAATCTGAAATATGTTGTAATGTGCCGGTAACATTCCACTACATTCATATCCGTGGAAGATTCTCAAATTAACTATATAGTCTCCATTTGGCAAATACGGAAATGATGAAGTACAGAATGATGCTTATCTAATCGCTGCTACATGTCCTTTTTGAGTTTTTTTTTAAATTTAAAGTGACCTGTACAAAATGACGAATGATTTTCTGAAACACTGACCAATTTCTGTAATGAAGTTTCAGCTGTCACAAAAAGTTGCTGATCAACATCCTTTTTCTCCACCTGAATATATGTGTTTAAATTCATATTTTCCATTTTGGTCTCAGAGTCGTCCAGACTGTGGGTAGAAATAAATTCATCCAGTACCTTCTCCAAAATGTAAGCATTATTGACAGGGTGATTCATCTCTTGGACTATACTTCGGACATGTTGTAATTTATCCAATACAGATTTTTTCTTACTATCATCACCAGGTAAAGAATTTTTGAAACAAGGAGGTCTTTTAGATTTTTTTCCATCATTTAGGTATTAACAACTTGCACAAAATGGACCTAAGTAGAGAGGGAAACTGGATGCCTACATGATGTATGAGCCTGTATCTACAGGGTATCAACAGGAGTTCTGTTATCTTGTAGAAATGTTCTAACTTGCTTATTGAAATATTTTTTTTAATAGTTTTTCTCTTTTGTTTAAGTAAAAAGAAGAAATCAGTGATCTGAATTATTTTAAGAAAATAATAGAATTTATTAATTTATCCTGTACTGATCCCTAAGTAAAATGCTATATAAAACTAACCAGGGATCACAGCATGACAACACCTTTTATTTGTCTTTTAATTTGGTTGATTAATTTCTTCACATAAAAGTTATAGATAAAACTCTGATTTTATTATGTCTGTGGAATCTCAGCTATTCTACACACAAAATAAATAAAACAAATAGAAGGTCTTAGGAATTCCTCAATGTCATGTGATAAAACATGATTCTTTCCATAAATCTTAGATAAAAATTTTGAGGAAAGTTGTTTTACACAAGTTTCTACGTAGAAGTGTGGTCATCTCTGCAAATTTGTCAAATGAGAGCACAAAATTATCACTTTTGTAAATGAAGAACAGAAAAAAAACGATTTTAAGTTTGTTTGGATACTATAACTGGGATGTGAAAGAATTGAATGATGAACAAGCAACATGTGTCAATGAAACAACCCAAACGGATGAAATTCTTCAAAATGATGATTACAATGCAAATGAGGACACAGCTGAAAACAGATTTGTTATTCAGCAAAATGCAGATAGTGATGAATATCCTTTCTGTTTGTGTAAACCATGTATTACTGATGAAAGTAACAGACAATTGTGGTGGGAGACGG
Source organism: Mytilus coruscus (assembly GCA_017311375.1). NCBI lineage: Eukaryota > Metazoa > Mollusca > Bivalvia > Mytilida > Mytilidae > Mytilus > Mytilus coruscus. The sequence goes on along the minus strand of JAASAO010001946.1, from coordinate 126,497 downwards.
AGTGTCAGCAACGACACAGGAGAAATAACAGTTTGAGAAGGAAAAATATAAATATTTTCGGACAATGATGTACCATTGAGATGTTTGGAGAGATGATAGATATCAGGAAAGAAAATTACTAGCTTTGGCACGTGATCCAAAATTCAAAATTTTAGCTGGCATAAACGAGATATAATGCCAAATTGTGTTTTGAAACTTGTGCGAAACTGGCACCCCAATAGAACACTTTCGAGTTTGTCTTTCACCGGAAAAACTCGTTAATTATGCGCGCCTTTATGACGTCATTTACCAGATAGAGGGATCGCCTGTATCCCTGCACTATTAACGTTCATCAAGCGTCTAAGTGATCGTCATTGTGCAGGATAAACTAGAAATAATGTTTGTTCTGTAGGTACTTAATCACAATTCCCTAATGACAGCAGTGCTGATTGTCAATTATGAGAATTCAATTTGTCGAATAATACGTGCAATATAGCATCATAGTTTTCCAACCACTCGCTCATGCACATCGGAGCGGAAGTGACGATGCCCTAAACGCACGAATGATGTTCACTAAAACCAAAGTTTTTGACGGAAATGCATCGAACTCGAAAGTTGTCTATCCTGATAACATCCCATACATGGGCCACCTACGGAATAACAATTGCCAAGTCATAAGTTTTACAATTAATAATCCTTTATTTACCTAGTTTTGTTTTAAATCCAGACCTCATAAAACATCTTATTCTTAAAAATACTGAAAAGTGAATAGTATTACATGGTTCATCTGTGAAATTGAAACTTATACTGATAGAGATTTTATATAATACGTGTGGTGTAAAATGCACTTATCAGTGACCATTCTGTGGATTTCTTGATACTTGACTAGGATAATAATACTTATTCCCATGTTGATTGGTAAGTGGATTATCAGTAAATTAGTGCATGAAGTATAATCTAGACATGAATTTATTCACATGTTGCACACTTTCTTGTGTAAATATAAACAAGAAGCTGTTGCCATGGGTATCTCCTCCCATCTGTCAATCACAAGATTTGAATTTGAAAATATTTGCACCTCAGAATTTCATTTTAAAATGTTTTAATTATTAATTGGAATTTTTCAAACTGTTTGGCTCTAAAAATTCTTGTTTATGTTCCTGTCTCTGTACATTTTTATAGTAAAAAAGTAACTAATGAATAAGAAATATTAAAAATGTTCCATAGACCTAAACCCTGCCTTAAATTTGAATATATCCATATTTTCTTAGATTGTCTCCTTTATACCCTAGCCCCGGACTTTAATTACACATTGTATTTGCTTTTTCAATATAGATTTTATTCATTTAGTACATAAAACAATATATTTTGTTTTTAACATTTTCTCAAAAAGTAAGTTATGCATGTGTACATAAAATGATCAGTTGGTCAGTCTAGAGGATTCTTATGGGGATTTCTAGAATTATAAATGTAAACAATGACAATATTGTGTTTTACATAAGTAAATTTTTCTTATTGTTTTGTTTGAAAAAGAATATTTAATTTGTGTTTTCTTTTAAAAAGAATTCATATTAAACCATTATCCCTCAAGAAAATTTTATATATCCATCAGCATTAACATCCACAACATTGAATGTAAATGTACAATTATATGAATTCAATATTTAGATATAGGAAGATGTGGTGTGAGTGCCAATGAGACAACTCTCCATCCAAATAACAATTGTACATTTATATTTTGATTCCCTCTATAGCTCCAAATAGTTTTTTGTTTCTACTCCTGGCAGCTCCAATACAATAATGTATTTTTATTTGGAATTCATTATTTCTTTTTCTATAAATCCTAATCCACCTCTTTTCATAACTGTTATTTTTATAGCTGGTCAGTGGTCATAAAGCTATCAATTGATTCTATTGATTAACCACAAAGTAATGCCCACATGTCCTTATCTTGTATCAGTCACACATGTGCATTTGTTTATAAAACTAATTATCATCAAAACTCATTAACAGTGCAAGATATGGAAACATATTTTTCCTCTGTGGTTTTGGAATATTAAACAGTAACAAAAAGCTGAAAATGAAATTTTGACAAAATTTAGTTCCTTTTGTATTGTGCTACCATAAACAAGGAAATAACATTCATTAATATGTGAAAACAAATGGAAAACCTTTTACAGATAACCACAGGTATGTTCATTTGTAAACTTGAACCAATATCATCCTTGAAATCAGCAATCGTCCATGACGGCAATACTGATAGAAATGCAAGCTATGTTAAATTGCATTTTATCTGTGATAATACATTTTGTGCCTGTATATTATTAAGCTAGTATTATAGATGTCTGTTTTCATGTTGTAGTTTGAGGACCACAAATGGAACTAATACTTCACAGAAAAACTATTGTTGTACACATTATGAAGAACAAAACAACAAGTGTAAAGGTATTTCATTTTTTAACAAACTCAAGGAAAGTTGCGCATCTTTCATGGAACTCAAAAATATGTTGTCGGTCAAAAGACAAGCATTTTAACGATATCATCTTCTGTGTATATAGTTGTAGGAATTAGTGTGGGCCTTCACAAAGTAAGATTGGTGATGACCTTAAACTTGGAATTTGAATTTGTGGAAAAGCCCTGTTTAGGTATAGAACCACTAATTCGGCCCGGTCAGAAAGAACATACACGAAAGAAGTAAATATCTTAAACAAAATATTTCCTACGCATAGCAGTAACTTTGTCAATAAGTAAAATATTTGGGTAATTTAAGTTTCAAATGAAATCTTAAGGACTTGAGATCACTGTTGAACCCTTGCTTGAATATTCTTTTGATACTAGGAGGACATATTTGCCCTGTTGCTCAGATCAGAAATTTTTTACAGATCAGAAGTTTTTTACTACCCAACTTCTGGGAACTAGTGCGCTCTTATATGCAGTTAAAGATATGTTGATTTTTTTCAGCACAAGTCAGGATAAGGTATAGTTTTGATATGAAATGACTATCCCTTTATCTAAACTTAAGACAATATAGGTATGAATGCTTGAGAATTAAACATAGAAAGCAAGGGAGCTACGTAGCATGTGAAATTCTATTTTAGAAATTAAACAGTGCGCAATGAAAATTGGTCACATTTGTTGTTATAGTAATTATGTTTCATCACCTTTTTAATGAAAAATATATTGGTGTCAACATACAGCCCTCAAACTGCTACAATATGGTATTGTAGCCTTTTTGGTCATTTAGCATGAGTACAGTTGAGACTTAAGCTGAATTTTAATACTTTGATTATTTAAGACTGAAATTATAGTAAAAGGTTGTTTTCATCCACCATTTTCTAGATGAGGAAATGCCTGTACCAAGTCAGGAATATGACAGTTGTTTTCCATTCGTTTGTTGTGTTTGTGCTTATGATTTTGCCATTTGATAAGGGACTTTCCGATTTGAATTTTCCTTGGAGTTCGGTATTTTGTTATTTTACTTTTGATCAAATCATCTTGTGAGTTTTCATGTTTTATTGGGTTTTTATTGTATCCTTTTATGGCTTTTTGTTATTATAAAACACCCATGCATCCCATATTGCATGATAGGACCCGACACTATTTTAGATTCATTACTTTAATATAATCAAATATGAAAATTATTCATGTATATATTGATATATTTATATTTTAATTCTTCATCAATAGATCTAGATATTATGACGGATCTGCCATCATCAGGGGTCCAACTGTCAATTTTATGTTAAAGTCTTTGAAAGTTGAAATTAGTTAGATTGTTTATTTATTTGTTTTGATCACTGGTGTTTCTTATCTGCCGTATTGCTTCACTTTTAATAAATCCTCGGAATACATGCTGTGAGTGACAGCTATTTCTGTGCAGATAGAGATAAGAATTCGTTTCTTTAAAATGTATTTCAAGGTCAAGAATGCCATGTGTTGTAAATCTTTGACCTTTAATTACATCAACATCTTAGAACGATATTTTGTCGTTTGAGATTTCATAGGTGAACTTCAATAAGGGGTTATAATTATTTGCTAGACGAAAAAAATCTATAATTTCATCTGATGTTCCATCATATATTATGAATCCATCGTCCCTATATCTGCCATGATAGAATATTTTGTCTTTATGTTGAAATGCAGAAGTTATTTGATTCATTATTTCAAACATAAGTATGTCACAGATTTCCGGTGAAGGGAATGCACCAATTGCCGTACCTATTATTTGTTTATAAATTTTCCCATCAAATTCAAATACATTGTTTTCTAAAATGATTCTAAACAGATGTATTAATACACTGACCGGCGGAGCATTAACTTTTGTATTATAAAACACAAATGCAACCACGCATCCCATATTGCATGATAGAAAATTGGTATATACTGATATAAGAATTCTAAAATCTCACTTGAAAAGCAATTTAAAGCCAGTATAGTAGGTTGTCTAGCTAGGACATATATGAATTGTTGATCCATGTTTTAAATTATAAGTATGTTTTTTTTAATAAAATACTCCTTTTCCAACTTGCAGAAAAAGGGAGGACAAAATTCTCAATTATATTTTATGTTTGGACTGCTATATTTAAATTCAATGAACAATATCTGATAAAAATAAGACATATAGGTAAGAACATTGTTATTTGAGTAGTTATTAACTTATTAGAACTGGTAATAATGGAAAGAGTCTCATGTTGGTCACTATTATCATCCATATGCAGTATTCATTGTATAACGCATATGTTACTACCAGTCCAATTTGAGCTTGAATTCATTGAAATAGTGTTTGGACAAAAGCTTTTTGTGTTTTTCTTTGCTAGAAATAGATCATTGAATAAAATTAAGTAAAGTAGAAGTCAGTATAGCAAGTTTGGTGCTGTTATAGGTATAGAACCACTAATTCGTCGCAGTCAGAAAGAAAATACAAGAAAGTAGTACATATTTTAAACAAAATAGCCCTATGTATACCTGTAATTCAGTAAAATATTTGGGTAATTTTTGTTTCAAATGAAACCTTAAGGACTTAAGATCACCGTAGAACCCTTGTTAAAAGATATTTTTGGATAATAAAATAATACAGGTATGAATGCTTGAGGTTGCAGAATTTAACATAGAAAGCAAGGGCTATGAATCAGAGGTGTTATTCCTTTAATGAGACGATGTAGTCGATCTTTCAAATGAGCATTGGGAATATTAGTGTAAAGAGTAGAAACTCCTTAATATCTAAGGACAACTATGTACATGACTTATCTATATTGATGAAAACACTGACATTAAGATCAGCTGATTTTCAAAATTTAAAATTGATTTTCTGGAAATTTGAGAATAGTATCCTAGATTTGGAGAAAGTGTAACAAAATACACGTGTTTTAGAATGGCCATTATCAGACACGTTCGGAACCAAACATTTGAGAGCGTAAACTGTAGTGTTGTTAACAGACAGAACGGACACAATCGTTATATATTACATATTTTAACTAAGGAAGACCAAATTTAATGTTTGATTTAAATCCTGTCATTATTAAAGCAAAAGCATCATGGAGGATCTCATCATTAGAGACAGATAGTTCACCAATAGCGATACGAAGATTAATTTCATATGCATCGATTTGAAATGCAGGGTTTACTGAAGACAGGAACTTATAATGTGGGAATTTGAAAACGATAGTCGAAGAAAAGCTACACAACCCAATTCGGGGAAAACCTAGTGTGATCCCGAAGACATATTTTCTGCTTAACTAGTAGCACCTATCAATAGTTGCTGATGTCTGGTAAACCGTAGAGTTTGAACTAATAAATACAATGTACATGCATTGAAATATATATATAGCATGAGTTCGAATCCCGGCGAGGTAAGAACACAAATTTGTTTCCGCAAATTTGCAGATTTAACATTGTTGTGCTGATATTTAGAGTAATTATATATAAATATATTTGGTGCCACGATATCTCAGTAGCATGAGCTCGAATCCAGGCCAGGAAGAACAAAACCTTTGCTTCCGCAAATTTACAGATCTAACATTGTTGGGCTGTTATTTAGACAAATTATATATACAGAATGTATTTTCAGCCTTGTATCACCATCACTGGTGATCCGATGGATAAAATCTGTCGTGAATTTGTCACTGGTTCAGACGTACTTATAATTTTTGTACATAAATAAGGCCGTTAGTTTTCTCGTTTGAATTGTTTTACATTGTCATTTCGGGGCCTTTTATAGCTGACTATGCGGTATGGGCTTTGCTCATTGTTGAAGGCCGTACGGTGACCTATAGTTGTTAATTTCTGTGTCATTTTGGTCTCTTGTGGACAGTTGTCTCATTGGCAATCATACCACATCTTCTTTTTATATTATAATTATTTCTGTGACTGTATCCTACATTAATTTGTAAGATCCTCTATGATAGATAATTCAGCTGATCTGTAATATTCCATTTTCATGCCTTATATATCATGTACTGTGTTACGACGCTAGATAAAACTGACGAGGAAAGGTAACACCCGGCTACCGAAAGCTTGATTTTTATCGACCCTAGGTGCTCGAGTGGTCTAGCGCACCGGGCATAGTGCAAGGCGATTTGGTGCCACGATATCTCAGCGAATTATAGTCATTTCGTACCCTAACTAATTCGTACCCCCCATTTCGTACCATTGCAAAAACCATTTCGTACCCTGACCATTTCGTATTTTGACCATTTCGTACCTCATGGAAGATTTACACGTATACCATTTCGTACCTCATGGAAGATTTACACGTATACCATTTCGTACCTCATGGAAGATTTACACGTATACCATTTCGTACCTCATGGAAGATTTGTACGTATACCATTTCGTACCTCATGGAAGATTTGTATGTATACCATTTCGTACCTCATGGAAGATTTGTATGTATACCATTTCGTACCTCATGGAAGGTTTGTATGTATACAATTTCGTACCTCGTGGAAGATTTACATGTGTTTCATTTCTTGGTTACATAGTCTCATTGACCTTTACTGTAAGGCGGTAGAGATCACGAGAAATGCCTAATATTTAAAATTAAAGCACCTATGAAATATTATATAGGAATAAAGTCAATAAACGAAAAATTGTTATGTCTGTAAAACTTTGTTTTTGTGATATTTATTTCAAATATTAGCTAGCGCTTTAGTAACAGTTAACATTTCTGCCGATACCATTGATTTTGTTACTTTGGTATAAACTTGTAACTAAAGTAAATAAATAAAAGTAACTGAAATAAATGCAGAAAATACATTAAAAGCTAACAAGTTGCTATTGTTGGCATTTGTTTTGTATAGACCAATGGAAGTAGGTTCTTAATATTGAAGACTTGATCACTTTGATAGGCCACTAGCCTAAATGCCACATGTTAAGATAGTCGGTAAGATCACGGTATCTTAGTCAATATAATACTTCCATGGTAAGATAAATTCGTTACACAGTGTGCTAGTGTGCTATTGACCTAATACGATATATATGGGGTCAGTAAATTCCATATGGGGTTCGCTCGACCCCATATATATCGTATTAGGTCACTAGCACACTATGTAACTAATAATATTCAATTGATTATCGTAAGGTGTAGTTGAACCTTAATGTATATATCATATGCATGGATTTTTCAAAATGATACTTTTAGAAAATATGCAATACACACTAAACATAGATATTTACCAAACGTTTTTGAAATGTAGAAGATTAGATATAAGGATACAAAATAAATTAACTTGTAATTTCTCAAATTGAAAAACCATAGCAAGTTCTTTGATTGGTCACATAAAGTGCAAATTCTTGTGCAAACATTTGTATTCATGGCTTCCTTCGTGGGTGAATATCAGCTTGTGTCCCTATTCACTGCATTTCCTGACAAAACAACTGTTAATAACTATAAAAACAGTTGCAGATAATTATTCCTTTGTTGGTTAATTATCCTCATATTTTTAGAGTTGAAAAATAATTAACGATAAATCCGGCAAACAAAAAGTATAATTAAAACTATTAAAGTTTCCAAGTGCTGCTTATCATGAGTCTTTATAGAATTTCTATGGTTGGATGCATTTTATTTATGTTATATTTTAAAAGGTTAAAATCATCTCAAAATGTTTCATATCCTAAAAATGAGAAATTTTACAAATATATGATACGAAATGGTAGATGCATTTGGCCCATAGGGTACGAAATAGTTTTATCGTGGGTACAAAATGGTAAATGTTGGGTACGAAATGGTAATTTTGGGTACGAAATGGCAGAGGTACGAAATGGTAAAGGTACGAAATGACTTGCTACCATCTCAGTAGCATGAGTTCGAATCCCGGCCAGGAAGAACAAAACTTTGCTTCCGCAAATTTACAGATTTAACATTGTTGGGCTGTTATTTAGACGAATTATATATATATATTGTAAAACTTACTCATGTGCATCTTAAAAATATCAAATCGACAACCAAGAGCTATGAGTCAAAGAAAAACAGTCAACACTACAACCAAAATGTAAAAAGAAGAAAGAGCAAACAACGACCCAAAAATCTTTAAGGAAAATAAAAAGTGAGCAACGTAAATCCATTCGAAAATCTAGAATACCTCACGTCATACGAGGGAGCAGCTGAATTCGAGAAATAAAGAAAGTAAGGATTACTTCTAAATTTTTAATTTATCATCAAAATTTTCCTTAAGTAAAACGTTTTGCTTTTATGATAACTTAATAAAATGGCGCTAAGTACATAATGATTGTCACAATACGTCAATAGAATATTCCTTGATTTTGTTCAAAACATGTGGTAAACTATTTGATTTCTTAAAATATGCAAGTGCATGGTAAGGGCAAAATTTAAAATTCATGAACGCATTCCTTTTCAATCCAATTTCAAAGAAGCCGGACTTATATGTTTTTATTATTCAAATAACTGAAAAAGGGTTATGGCTCCGTGTTGAATGCCGTTCTTTAACCTATAATTGTTTACTTTTACACATTGCGACTTAATGGAGAGTTGTCTCATTGGCACTCATACCACATCGTCTTATTTATATTATGTGATACGGGAGAACAATTTATACAAATATAAAATTATAAGTGTTGTGTCTTGTCGGACCCTTCTAAATTAAATAAAAATGTTTACTCTTATAAAACCTACGATCCTTTCTGCTAAGTTTTTTTCTACTTAATCAGCGACGTGAATATAACTAATGGAGAAGATTAAAATATGTTTATCAACTCAATCATTATATCAGTTAAAAGCAAGATAAAGACAGAATACAATTTGTGTCCTCCGAAATAAAACACAGAAAATAACAACGTCCGGGAAATAGATCCATTTTACAAATACTATCATGAAAAAATACAAATACGTATACCAGCAAGAAATAAATCAAAACAAAAGTAAAAATAAACTTTGAAGAAAACATGGTAGTACATCATAAATTGTGTCAAAAGTTAAAATGAAAAACTTACAGACAACAATTTAAGATAATTATTGTAAATTATGGAGTTGATCTCAAACTAAAATGATGACATCCTTGATACAAACAGCAAGTATAATTCACTCCAACTCTATATCAGTACACTACCTATATGTGATAAATATAGAATAAGATAATGAAAACACTTTATATATTTTCGTGCGTCCAAAGCGCTTTTCTTGATTAACCTTAATAAAAATATCTCTATCATCTAAGGTCAACTTTGCCTAAGGGACTTCATGGAGTTTGAACCTTAGTTTTAAATGTTTTGTTCATTTATCGTAAAAGATGGGATTAACGTAACTGAGACAAAAACAAAAACATACATATTAACCAAAATTGAAGATATCATATATAATCGGACGATCAATATTATCGGATGTGACTACGCATGATTATGAACTGGGTCAACATGAACAAACAATTTAGGTGGGTAGTAATTGTAGCCTTTTTCGATTCCTTATCCCATATCGAAAACATAGATATGTATGATGTCTCCATAGAAGCATAGACTTTTCACATATGTGGTTAAACTTTCAGAATATGAAGTGAGATTTTTTCGTAATTTTGTGTATCCCCGAAAACCCCTTTGTGATGTGGGGTGTCGAGGTACAGCATCCCTATATTCGCACAAAAAGTTATCTGAAAATTTAGTTCTTTTCAAACATTTAATAACACCTTGTTTTACACCTTTAGTTTATGCTCTTCAAATCATATTATAAATAAATATTGACCTCCTAAGTATTGAAAATAATATACGTAAAACCTAAACGGATTTTAACAGACAAGTCGACAATTTCGAATACTGTATTTGCCAAATAAATTTTAGTATAATTATGTTTTTATGAACTACAATCAAATGGTCCGTCATCTCCTAGATGTACCGAAGCGTTGGCTAGTAAGCAAAAGATACTCTCAAGGACTGACACACTTCACGATCTATTCATTGGTTGCTTGAGAAATTTTAATAGCTGTGTCAGTAAATTATGACTTTATCACAGTAACTGTGTAATCTTAGTTGTATTTAAAATGAGTTCTTGTATTTAATTTTTAACTAAGATATGTCGCTCAATCTTGCCTCGCCTATAATTCAAATTACCTTGTCGATATATATTGTATATGACTTTAAGTTAGAATAAAAAGGTGAGAAAAAACCAGAATATCTGACCAAGAGCAAATAAAACAACAGTCTAAGAAACATTTAAAAGCCCTTCGGTCAAAAGAGACAAACGACATAAAACCATTACGCACCATTTCTTCTACACAAGAGTCACAAGTGACTCTCGAATAAAAATATAGAATATCAATTACAAAGTTTGAGACCTTTAAAATCAACTTTCCAAAATTTCAAAAGCCTGGCTAAGGTTATCTATGCCTCACTGTAGAAAGACTTTAAATGTTTCAAATGATTTTTAACATTTCTTAAACAGTTAATATACAAAAATACCAAATTAATGATCTTCATGTCTGCAGACGCTTGTGATAGCCTTGGAGACGAAATGTCTACTATCACTGATATTGAACCAGTGGTTGTATATAATAATGATAGATACTCGGCTTAAGATTGAGTATGCACGGCATTAATTTCGTTTATACAAAATTCATAATTAGCTCTCGGATCAAAACATTTGAAAGGAAAAATCAAACACGTAGTTGAAGAGCAATACAAATCAATAAATCCAAAAAGTTGTGCTAAGTCTGGCTAAGGTTATATAATATAAAGATAAGAAGATGTGGTAAATTGCCAGTGAGACAACTCTCCACCAGAGACAAAAAGACATAGAAGTTAACAGCTATAGGTCATCATACGGTCTTCCACAATGGGTAAAACCCATACCGCATAATCAGCTATAAAACCCCAAATGACAAAAGTTAAACAACTCACACGAGAAAACTAACGGTCTGATTTATGTACAAAATTAGAACAAAAACAAATATGATATACAGTAACAAACGACATCCGCTGAATTACAGGCTCCTGACTTGGGACAGGCACATACAGAATGTGGCGGGTTAAACTAGTTTGAAAGCGCCTATCCTCCTCTAATCTGGGACAGTGGTGTAACAGTACAACATAAGAACAAACTATAAAAATCAGTTGAAAAGGGCTTAACTCATCAGATCGATACAAAGCAGAAATTCATCTAACAAAAACACAGACCGGACGTGGCAGAGTACTTATACATCCCCACAACAAAAGAGACACTAGGTACAGATTTGAGAGTAGTCGCAGTTACTGACAGCTTGTTAAATAAGCCTTGGGATATCAAAACTTTTTTTTTTGACGGATGTTTAATATGTAACAAGTAGTAAATAGCATAGGTTGATTAGTCAACTATCGTACAATTACGGATTGTCTATCGTCTGACCATAAGCCAATATCAAATTCATATACAATCTCTACAAGTGAATTATCTTACCCTTATACAGGACCAAATATGAGAGTTAGAAATGAAAACTATGCAGTGTTTGACCACTAAGGATGAAGAAGACAATAACAACAAAAGTTTTTACGTGTGGACATAATTCTGCATTAATATTTTATCTTTACTTTGTTCCTCTTGTGAGTTCCTCGTTTACCGTAATATTATAATATGGAGCGTGTCTGCGGACCGGTATGTATTTAGGGAATGTCACGTTCCGTCGTACGTAAAAGGAACCATTTGCAGATTTCGAAAAACAAATTCGCTACAGAAGGTTAACTTTCCTTTCTACCTATCCTCCCAGTTTCTCGTAGTATTTAAAGTTTATAAGCCCTTTATCAACTTAACAACCTGGAAAACTGCTTTTAACATACAAAGTGACTTCTACATCGACATGAAAAGCATGTAGTTCTGTATAGACCATCGCGCTTCAGCGTTACCACCATAGTACTTTGGCGTAGCTATCAACAAGATAGCGTCACAATGCCACCATCGCACTTCAACGTGATCAAAACGCACTTCAGCGTCAAACCATCGCACCTCAGCGTGACCATCGCAGTTCGGAGTACCATCGCGGTTCAGATTCCTACATACATATACAACAAAATACAAAACTGAAAAAAAAAAAAACAGAAAAGCAACAAGATTCCTTTTATTAAAAACTTTTAAAAGAACACATTGTTCAATATATACAGAATATGTTATTGTGGAGTGATAAATTGTTGACCTTTGAACTTTATACCATATTAGGGATATGATTTCCTCCATTTTGTATGCATTTGGAAGTTATTCCATATTTAACAAGTACAATAGATTATGACCCTTCACATTTAAATCTTTGTGGCCTACAATTATTAAGTTCTTTCCCTACGTGAGGAAAGACCTTATTGTTTTTAATGTCTTTTAAGGTCTTTCCCTACGTGAGGAAAGACCTTGTGTTTCTAATTTAAAAAAAATTTTTTTCTTCCAACATTTTTTGACATGGCCTCCCCAGTTTCTATTGAAGTTATCATGACCAAATATGGACCATCTATATATAAACCTCATCATGAAGTATTACGAGATGACCCTGTGTAGGATTTCATCATCCCTTTAGAAATTATATCTCTTTATTGTTTTTTTTTACATCCCTCCACCTCTTTGTTTTTGAAGATATCATGACCTTATTTGGACAATAGGTAGATCTCATCATGAAGTATTACCAGATGAGGCTGCGTAGGATTTCATCATCCCCTTTGAGAGTTATATCCCCTTGAAACAATTTCTTTTATTTGCATTTTTCTTAAAAATTATTACAGATAGAATCGATTTGAAAATGGCAACATGTACAGGAACAGATGGCAATGTTAATAAACATAAACAATTATTTGTTATCAACCCTTATATGGGTTATTTCCCTTGAATTATTATACACAATTTTTGAAAAATTATATTTCGAGAACCGGAAGTCGTGGAGACTTGGGACCTTCACCAATAATCTTTAGTTCATGTGACCTTTGATTTGCAATTGAGTCAAAGGTCACTGAGTGCAAAAAAGTTTTACGCTGAAATTTCAAGCTTACATATTAAGAAAACGATAAGAGATTGCTGCATACATACAGTGTATGAAATGTTCCTTTCGAAGCGCTCTACATTTTATACATTTGGCTCAAACTGTCCGACCATCCGTTCAAAAGTTACGACGAGATAATTCTTAAAAGTATAGTATTTTGTGTGTATCTTTGAAAAGGTAATAGATATCAACCTACTATGAATTGCAAAATGATCAGTATTTTAAGACGTTTGATTTGAGGTCAATGTCAAGGTCATGATGAAATTTTACCTTGACCTTCAAAATGTACTATGACATTGACCTTGTGACATTTGAAAGGTCAAGTGGTCCTGAGTTGAATGGTGAAAGTCTCATGTCTCTACGACTTCCTGTTCTCAAGTTTGTTATTGATTCATATATGATTATTGATTGTGACCTTAATGAATTTTATGTCCAATGTTTTTAAACACTGTTGTACGTCATCTGCAGAAATTTTTCACTAAGCAGATTTGAGATATCTGTTGTGGTTTTGAGATATTGGAGTTTGAAATTTTTGAGGGGTGACAATTTCTCAATCAACAACAGCTAGCCACGTGAAATTTTCAGAAATTTAAGAGTTTAACTTGGTTATATGTTTGACTAATTACCAAAAACATTCAATGAAAAAAAAGCAAATTAGAATTTTCATGTTTTCCATTGACTTTGTAAGTTTCATACGTTCTATTTATACAATTGGTATTGTATCATTTTGAGACTTTGCCAAATGGGATCATTTTGTATATCAAATTGATCGTCTTAATTAGCAATACTCAAAATGAAAATTTTAAACCCTTTTCATCCCAGTGAGAAGTGTGGGGTCATTTAGTGCAAAATTAAAACTTCTAACATGGTTAAGTTGTCGCATATCAAATGAAAGTCCATAAAGCGTACATTTCAAATATCAAATTTACGTCCCCAAAATTGGTTGGTTGGGGTCATTGAGAAGAAAAAAGAATTGTCTTCTCAATTAAGGTTGTTGTATATCAAATGAAAGGTCGTACATTTCAAATAACAAATTCCTGTTCTCCAAAAATGAGTTGGATGGGGTTATTAAGTGCAAAATCAAACTGTCTAGAAGATGGTGTTGTCGCATATCACATGAAAGGTCATCTTGTCTACTTTACAAATATCATATTTCCGATCTCGAAAATTTAGTTGGATAGGGTCATTAAGTACGAAAAGTGAAAAGTTTAAGGGTATGCTCGTAGCATATCAAATGATAGGTCGTAAAGAGTACATTACAAATATCAGACCTTAAAGGAAAGACCTTTCAATTGTTTTAGAAACAACTGAGATACTAGTCTATATTTTATTCCTTTTAGTCTAACAAATTTTCATATTCTTTGTTGTCTAGTTGAGACAACAACAAACAATACTTCACTACTACATCAATATTTATGGTTTGTACTTTAAACACCAATGTAAATTAAAACCTTGCGCTAAATCTTTCATCCATGATGCATTTTAATTTTCTTACTTTATCAATAACTCTCTCGAAGAGATGTGTTTCAAAAAGTCGTGGATTATGTCATATGATGCATGAGAAGAACGGGAACAAGAAGACGATAATACTTTTTCAGAATAGTTAAATGTGTGAGGTTTTGATGCAAATCATAATTGCCAAGAGGAAATTAAAACAATCGACAAAACAGACAGCACCATTACCAAGACAAAATGGCAAACACAAACATTCAAAAGTCACTGTCCTTAAACGGCTGTGGGACAGCCCAAGATGGCGGACTCTAAACTCGTTGATATATAATTGATACAAAATCTACTTTTTGCGACGTTTTTCATGCACTATGAAAATATTTATAAGATTCTTGAATAAAGATATCACTTACCATTACCATAAATTTGAGCGCAAGGCCAACTTTTAAAAATGCATAAGATGTCCGTAACTTTTTGGTCAAAACTAATCAGACTGTCCGTAACTTTATTTTCGGATGTGGGTAACTTTTGTTTTAAAATTGTAAGATTGATAATTTCAACAATTAAAGGACAATAAACACTATCAAACCCTTATTAATCACTTAGTTTTATGAAAATACGATATGCGTCAAAATAACCAAGAGGAACGAGAACATAGCTTTAAAAATTAAACCCGAGTTTTATGGATTTACCAAATCATTTCCGATTTTCGGATACTATGTTGATAGATAAATCCAGTAAACCTGGTTAGTAGCATCCAAAGTGTACTTTTGCAGAGCGTTTACATAAAATGGGATCTGATGGTACGGCGAAATTTATCTTTCATTCTTCTGGCTTTATAGATTGTTCACTTTGGAGTCTTTGGCCTTTGTAGCCGCGGTAAAAATGATACCCTTTCCTTTAAATAATTTCCGAATTGTTAGCCAAAAATATGGTCTCTTCGCTATATACCTAGTGTCGTGTATTGTGGACTGTGAAACAAATTGCCAACATCTAAGAGTAAATGGAAGGCTATATTGTTGAACAGGTGTCCGTTTATTACAGCAATTAAGGTAGATTTAAAATCTTCTAAACGTTTCATTGACCATAGGGATTCAATTACATCTGGTATCAAGGCGTAAATATCTTCTTCAGGGTCTGGACAGCTTTGTCTATGTATTTTCAATCAGGATTGACATCTAAACTTGTTCTCTTAATGTGATTTTCATCTGATCACTTTTAATGTATGGTTTAAAGCCTTTAGTAATTTGATATGAAATTTGTGATATCTGCAGTCACTGTGGGAAGTGGTGAGATTTATAAGCTGCGTGTCCAGATTTTTCGTCCAAAATTCGTTTCCTTAATACGCAAAATATTGAAGTTCCATTGTGTTGGCAGATTGAGTGATAAAGAATGGTATTTATGTCGCTAGATGTAAAATGGTGGGAGAATAATAACACATGTAATCTGAAAAAGATTCGAGTTTATTAGCTGGGTATAATACCAGAAATCATGGTATTCACAAAAGAATTATATCATATACTAGAAATCTACTTTATTTCTGATTATATATTCGATGCAATCTCTATAATATGTTTAAACATTACATCCACGAATATCGATTATTTGAAAGTTACGGCTGGGACTATTATACTATCCCAGGTTATGGACATTATGTTAAAGTTACGGACATCCCTATTGGTATAATGAAAAAGTTACGGACATCCTTACTGGTGTAATGAAAAAGTTACGGACATCCCTATTGGTATAATGAAAAAATTACGGACATCCCTATTGGTATAATGAAAAAGTTACGGACAAGTTGTTTTCAAGTTACGGACATCCTAAGTGTTTTCGCAAATCGTGCTGTAATCGTTTATTTTGTAGTATTCAATTCCTTTACGTTTAGGAGTTTCCTAAAAGATTGATACAACTTTTAATTACTGAACATTTGTGTTGTATTTATGGTATTGTTATCATATAGGAGAAGTTTCTTACCGACACCGGTGGCTCCATCTTGGGCTGTGGGTAACTTGTTACCCACAGCCGTTTAAGCACAGTGAAAGTATACTATTACAAAATGTAATAATGAAAATTTAAAGCAAAATCAAGTCAAACCGCTTTCGACAAACCCTTTCAAATAACACTGTCATAAAAAAGCACAAACACAATTTTCATGAGAAACACTTGTCCGTTAACATATGTACCAGGTCTTGGATATGACTATTACTTTCATTTCCTCTACTTGTGTTGAATTTCTTCCTTATTTCACAAGTACAACATATTATTATTTTTGACATAAAATAACAAATTTGTGATTTGAGATTTGCTTTGATCTAATTTGCTTTTTGCTTATGTGCTTTGTCGATAGAGTGTCTATATGCAATTTGTTTTTCTTTGTTGACATAGTTGTTTGTTTTAAAAGTGATTAAGATCATTATAACATTGTGTTGACTGCAGTTCCCAATTTTTTCATATTTTTGTTTTACCTTTATTCTAACGAATTTTCATACTCTTCGTTGTCTGGTTATGACAATCTCGAAATACTTCCATACTTTATCATTGTTTTACTAGTTTCATGAAAAGATTGTGGGATATGTGAAACGACAGTTACAACAGAGAATAACTACTCTATTGTTATTAATCAAATCGCAAACAATATTAAACTGTTTAACTGTTTTATTTCTAACAACAAGGTAAATTTGAGAGTGCGAAATAACCTTTGTCAGTAAAGCATTTGACTATTATTACATAAATAATCACACTTCTACGAGATGTGTTCGTCATAGAAAGGAAATTTTGTGATCCTAAATACAAAAAATGGAAAACAAATTTAGCATACTAACACATTCAGTCAAGGATTATGGCATGCAATTGGCAAAATGTTAAAAGAACACTTATTATGTACTCTGTTATAGATAATAATAATATAAAATAAAATATGCATTATCCTGGGTGTGTTATACGACAAGAAACACCTTAAAATTCCAATTGATGTTTTATCGTGTGTTTTCTATGTTGTGATGTTATACTATTGTTTCAGAAAAAGGAGAAGGTTTGGTACCATTAAAACGTTTAATCCCGCTGCAAATGTTTGCACCTGTCCTAAGTCAGGAATCTGATGTACAGTAGTTGTCGTTTGTTTATGTAATTTATACGTGTTTCTCGTTTCTCGTTTTTTATATATACTAGACCGTTGGTTTTACCGTTTGAATGGTTTTACACTAGTACTTTTGGGGCCCTTTATAGCTTGTTGTTCGGTGTGAGCCAAGGCTCCGTGTTGAAGGCCGTACATTGACCTATAATGGTTTACTTTTATAAATTGTTATTTGGATGGAGAGTTGTCTCATTGGCACTCACACCACATCTTCCTATATCTATGATCTGACTTATATACGGTCAAAAATATTATTTTCTGCAAAGATTTGCAGGATTTGCGCCTATTTTACCAACCACAGTAAGTGGGATCTTCTTTTCTGATGCGTTCAGGCTTTAATACGCCCTACGGCGCATTTATAATGTGAAATAAAGCTCACCAATTAATTTAGTTTAAGATATAAACTTTAGAAATCATTATCCAGGCAAAATAAAAATATTACTGTAACTGCATGAAGCAAGACACAAATGAATTGTTACCGCACGATAACGGTGTATGAAAATACAAGTCACTTTGTAAGTAATTTATTGTACCAGTTTAATTAGTATTATGAAAGGGGATGATATGTTTTTTTTCCCTTTTTATGACATTTTATTGCGGAAAACCACCATATTATAAAGCATGTTGCTGTTATTCTATAGAAAAATAAGAACAGTTGGTTATTTGATCATTTGAGAGAGTAAAATGTATATAGAGATGAAACAAGTTGAGAACTGGCACGAAGAGAGCACGAAATCGTAATACATGAACATGTAACACGAAAACGAATATCTATACATATTGGTCAAAGTATGATTTCCAATACAGTGTGAATCAATAAGATTTTCAAAATCCTAAACACGAATGTGTTAAATATGGCTTTTATGAAAAGTTTTGCATAATTAAATTCATCTCACATAATGTCCCTTTATTATAGCGATAAATTAACAAAACTTCTGGTTATTTGTTTCGAAAGTTGAAATATGCGTCAACGACAATTTTAGTATTTCAGTCTAATAAGATAGGAAAGGATTGTTTCTGCCTTAAACTTATCAAAGATGCAACATGAAAAGTTAACCCCAATTGGCAACAACACAGGATAACTTTCAAACGAATTAAATGTTTAAGTAAATAATTATTAGCATTTTAATCAGGAAAATAATGACCTTACACAGGTCATTATTTTATGCCTTGAAGCATATTTTATTGAAACTTGGTATCGTCCGGGTTGATTCTTCGAGAGAATGACCTATCGTTTTGAAAGAAAATAACTCCATATAGGTATAATATTCCTAGCGGGTTAAAGTTGTGAGGTCGTTGATACAAATTAGAATTAAAACAAAACTTAACGAGTTCATTATCACTCGTTCTACATCTATCTTCAAGGATCAAAATACTGATTAGTACACCGCCTACCTACATGACAAGTATGTGTTTGTCCCTGGACACATTCCATAAACATTATCGTTTTTACTTGTAAAATAACACTATATAACCTGCTAGACTTTAAAAACATGGTACAATGTAAGTGTTCTTATTTTATTTTTCCTTGAGCGGTAGTATTTAACAAATAGCTGTGGTTACATGTACATTACCTAGCTTCCTAGAATCTAGTACAAGGTTTTGACGTCGCCCTCAGCATAGATGACCTCAATAAGATTCTGTAAATCTTTATTGAATTCTCTATTATTAAGCTGACCAACTTCCTAATTGATTTTGCCTTCCAAACTGTTTGATTTGAGTGCCATTGATGAATCCAATGAACACGAAAGGCACGTCATTCGTACAAAATTATGATGAAATTATGATGAGTATTAACAGCAATTGAAACGATGCCACTTCTGTGCTGACATTAAATATCATTCATTAATACGCTCATTTTCTATAACGCAACAATTATAAAATAAAATGTTGAATTATTCCAAGCACTAAGATTTTAATCTTTTCACCGCAAGCATCAACGATACTAGACAGAATTGACTTATCTTTTAGAATTTTAGAATTCACGTTTTTGTTTAATTTCGTAATGAATTTTGCCGTCACAGCGGTTTTGATTTGAGCGCCACTGATGAATCGTCAGAGTCTGATGTACTAAGTCATAATTCAAGAATGCCTTTGCTGGTGGACGTTGCGTCCAAAAGGTTACACCAGCTTACATAAGATAACCGACGACGCGAGAAAAACACATTAACTCTTCTTATGAAAATTCGACAAAATCAATAGTGAAATAATCCACCAAAGTTCAAATGAAGTGGATGTTGCCTATAATTGCTTACATCCAAGACCTTCAACAATGAGAAAACCCTTATAGTATAGTCGGCTATAAAAGGCCCCGACATGAAAAATATGAAAAAATTCAATTGACAATTAGGTTATTTCTAAATGACAGTCGTACATTTAAAACGAAATATTTGTTAAACTGCGTTAGTAGAAATATACATGCAATTACATGAGGTTTTATTTCCATTATTTATGGATACCATTGCATTAAAAGCTTGTGAAACTGAGATTAAAAAAATTAATCTTTGCTGCATATTGATAAACAAAAGAAATTGGAAAACATGTACATACAAAATCTTAAGCTCTTTCAAGTCACCAATTGTCGATGTGTCCCACATAGGCCTAAGCATGTTACAATTTCCTAGAATAAACCCATTTTCCACATCTAAGTTTCGACTACGCCGCTCTGTTCTTGTCAGGTGAACTTTCAATACAGAAACTTGACGTGAATATAACGATTAAAAAGTTGTGTCTGTGCAGATTAAGAAAATAAAGATAAATATTTTTTACAAAGTAGGTTCCATTAAAAATTTTTACTATATTTTTACAATTTTAAGAATAAGTCGTTTCGATCTTTGTATATGTATGTGTGGTCTTCTCTGTGTATTTGCATCTCATGTTTACATCGGAATAATGTCCGTTTATATTTTCTTAGTAACTTTATGTTAATCTTTGCTGCATACCATTCGATTTTTCTGAACTTCTCTGATCTAGGTGCCTACAAATACGGATAATTGGCTTGTTTCAGAGAGGTATACACCCAGGAGGGAAAAATATTGGTACTCAGGAATTTATTCGCATAGCGACATTTTAAACATATTTCACACAAAGCTCATTTTCATTTATTTTTATTGTTACATTTAACCAGATCGTTTTCTTGTGAATTTTTAATCTAAAGGGTCAAACGGGACGAACATTGAAAAAGCTCAAGTTTTCAGTGTTTGTAAGTGAGGTAATATTTTGACATTAGTACTCCAACTGATAAAGTATTATTAATCCAGTCTATACATGATTTAAATTTTCTTTTTTATAAAATCTTTTAAAATTGTGGAAACCCTGATGTTTTTTAACCCCGGCTTATAAATCAAAACAGATTTGGATCAACTTGTTTTCGGTTTTTCACGCTCCATAACTCCGTGATTAATTTGGGCGTTCCAAATACCTTGATGCAAGCACCGCTGATGACTCTTGTGTAGGGAGATGCATGTCTTGCGTACTTAATCATATGTTCGGTATCTTTGATGACTATCTTCCTATCTATAGGCTTATGTGGTCGTACTCAGAAAAATTTGCTCAACTTTTTCTAATAAATTTTGGTTTCGATCTACTTCCGCTTCGTAAATTATTAAGCTTTCCTGTAGTTTTGATTTGAGTGCAATTATTTAGTCATGTGTAGACGAAACCTGCGTATGGTATTCTGGTCAATCATAAGCTTGGTGACTGTTATGTGCTTTAAAAGCCTTTACATAAGTTTAGTGATGAATACCGTTAAACAAGCAGTTACCATTTGGTTCAGATATTAACACCCTTTTCTTAGATCGTTCGCCGCATACGATTTTATATCCATCTTTGACCAGTAAACGTTTTACATACTCGTCTAGAATAAGTAGACTTTATATATACTCTTTTATATTCTAAACTTTACTATGTTTTGAACTGAATAAAACTATCGATAATTTAAAAGTAATCTTTGCACAAATTATTGATTAAAACTAGATAATTCTAAATTCCAGTTGATCGAAACAGAGAAATCTATTTACTGTCATAATTTATCTATTTGGCTGATAGGTATATTGTGGCAGAACTACTTGTATCGTTTTACACTTTCAAATTTGAGCTTCCATGACATAAATCAATTATGAATATGCATTTTCAACAAATTAGTCTACAAACATGAAACGTAATATCAAACGTGAAAGTTTTGCAAGAACAATCTTTTCTCTGAATCATTTTCATGTGAATAACTAGAAACATGGTCAGAGAGTGAACACATTTGTCTTTGTACGTTAAATCAAATTACCACATACCTTTTATAATAAAATGTTAAAGCTAATAAAATAAACGTAAAACATAATCCATCACCAAAATAATTATTTCCAAAACCTAATGATTTTACAAATGTATTGACTGACAAACAAGGATAAACTTTTGACTGTTGCAGTGTTGTGTGGTCTGTTCTCTGTCGTGTTATATTTTATTTGCCGTGGTGTTATCTGTCCTTCAATTTTGAATGTTTGGTTGGTTCTTGGTATATTCATACTTTTTCATCCATGCTATAAGAGTGTTTGATCTTTTCTTATAATAGAAATCCTTCATTGCTATAAACATTTATCCAAATTGTGAGTGTCGGAAAGATGAGAAGGCCTTGTCTAGGCGATAACAGGCGCGTAGCTGCCTTTACGCAAAAAATCATTTGCTTGCACATTTTTTGCTAAAAAAATTTTTTTTTTTCACAAAAAAAATAATTCTGAAATTGAATAACGGATAGTGCCCTTCATTTGCGACAAGATGGTGACGACAAGGCCGGTCAGTTCAAAACTATATCCTTCAATATTTGCAATCTTTTCAATCCTAGTTACAATGCCAGTAACTACATCAACTACTGAACGGTCATTTAGTGCATTACGACGACTGAAAATTTATCTCCGTTCAACCATGGTGCAGGAAAGGCTATCTTCGTTGGAATTCATACATGTTCACAGAGAAATGGATATCGACACCGAGATAGTTCTGCGATCATTTGCCTTGGCAACAAATAGATATATAGACTTTGGATATTAACTATACTTTAAGTCTTACATGCAGTATTAACATTTAATAATACAGGCTCAATACAATAACCTTGAAAACATCTTAGACTTATATCCTCACTTATAAGTCAAGACTAAAAAGTCGCCGTTTGATTTCGTATTCCCATTGTCCGTTCGTCCAAAATACTATTAATTCACCTTGGGTATCTGTGTCCCAAATGACTTTCTACCGTTGTCGTAGAAACTTCTCCTTTGATTCGAAAATGACCTTAGTGAGAAACGGTACGGTCGAGTGTCTTGCAAGAAGAAGGACCTGCTTACCCTTCCAGAGCACTGGAGGTCGCCACATTTTTCGGGGTTCGTGTTTTTATCTGTATTTAGTTTTCAATATTGAATGTTTTGTTTGTTCTTTTGTGTCTTATCTGTTCCTGGGTTGGTCATGTGTCCATTGATTGCCCTTCTATTGATAAACGCTTCGGTTGACTTGTCGACTGATCTTCTCGTTTTATAAAATTTATTTTATATTTGAAAATAACCATGTTAATAAGGAGTAAAGTGAATTTCATAAGCAAGGCATTCCTCGAAAATGACCGAAAATGATCATTTTCTGCATAAAACGTCCCAAAATGTTTTCGCCTCATGATACAAGACTTGTGCTTGCACTTTATTTTAGGCCAGCTACGCCCCTGGATAACATCATAATAACAGGAAAATAAACAAATAAAAACTTTGGAAATTAGGAACGTCGTTGCTAGAGTTGTCTAATTTATGAAAACTTAATGGCAATGTGTTTACTAGAATCAAACTGTGGTGTATTACATTACATTCCTCTTAAAGAAGTGATTTATTGTGCTTTATTTTCGTGTCCATTTACCAGAAATTATTAAAAGAGAATGTATTTATTGAAAACTCTCATTGTATTACATTTTTTTTTTTAGTGAGAGGGCAAATTAGTTAGAAGAATCATTATAAGGCTTATTTTGAATCGATGACATTGTCATGTTAAACTCTCAACATTTTTAAACCAAGCTAAACTTTTAATTACAGTATTGTATTTTTTTTTTTTAATTATATGGCTCAATGTAACTTCCTGTATGTATACATGGATTGTTTTTTTTATCATGTTATGGTTTTCAGCGGTGCCTATTTAATTGAAATTTACAATTTTCAAATTATATATATAAAACGGCATGATGGTTTATCCCAATAAAAGTCCTCTAGCTTAGCTGTGCTAAGTAAATTTGGTAGATTCCCGTTATATTTTATAGTGGTATTATCAATATGAAATATTAATATTAATATCGAATGCTGGTATTCATCCATTCATTAAATTTCTAAAAGCTGAATATTCAAAATTCAGTTGTAAAGCTTAACTTTTTATCAAGTCATCAGTTAAGCAAAAACTTTGTAAAAGTTACTTATCAATTGGGAACACAACAAAAAATTAAAGAGTAAAAAGTACTTAACTAGATACTAATTTACGTATTTCAAACTAAAAACTTGTTCCTTCAGAAATCTGTCTATCTTTTACAATAGCAAATGTAAATGAGAATCAGTGCCCATGATCTCATAATAGAAAGAGTCAGATATAAAACTTCATATATAGAAAGAAGTCAGGGCTTTGTAAAATGTAGTTTTATTTTGTTTGAAGATTAAAGATGAACAACATTTTATTATTAGTTGTCCAGTATACAATGATTATGGAGAGATATTTCAGATCTCTTAAATGAGGCAAAAATGATTTTGGTTAATTACTGTACTAATAAAATTGTTCGTTCTAAAATATTTAGGGATTATGTTATTAAATGTCTAGTTGTAAGACGAAATGTGAATAATTATACTTAACAATGATGATTATTGTAACTTTATAACTGTGGTCCTGTCTGGAATAAGATTTACATCATTTATCATGTTTATCAGCAAAAGATAATTTAAAAGTAATATATGTAGGTTTACAATTATATGAATTTTAATATTTCATTTCAATGTGGAAACGTTTTACAAAAATATAGTGTAATTGTTTTGTGTATCTGATTGTCATACTTCCAAATTCTAACAATTTATATATAAATTGTATTCACGTCGCCAGAGTCCTTTGGTGGGGTCCACTCTTTCAACCTAATAGTGGATTTGTTGCAGATTTTTCTCCCAACCTTTGCTGTTTTTGTCATTTATTCAATTGATATGATTTTAGTTGATGTAATTTGGTATTAACTATGTATTATAATTTCATATTATTTATGAACTTTTATGTCAAATGTTTTATTTGCAAAATGTATTTTTGCATTTTATGATTTTGAATAAATGACCTTTTTCGACAATTTAGTTTTTATATTATATAGCAAAACAAGCTCAGACTCTGGCCTGTGTATACATTAGTATGTTTATAGTATCTGTTTGTCTGTCTTAAAACCAATTTTATTTGCTTAAAGAATTCGAAATGCTGAATAAAATGATTTAAGACAGCAGGAAGATTAATTCTGTATTGTTTATTACTCAGACTTAAAATAAGAGGGAGCGCTAGCTATTTATACTGTAAATTTATGATGTCTCTGTACTGGTCAATGGGTCAGATTTGTCATACTTAATTAAACGATAAATTGTTGAAATTAGATAACATGTTTTCACGTGTAGAGAAATTTCACTAATGACCAGTGCATGATTGGATTACATCTTTCTTATTGGTCAATGATCTTGTGGGGTCAGCACGAGTTCACGTGTATGTGCTCTGTGGGCAATTCCTTTTATCATCAGCTTTTGACTTGTTAACTTGTAATTCTTATCAAACAATTTGTGAAAATTCCCACCCGCATACCTCCCTTAATTTTATTTTTAGAAGAAGATATGTATATATGTTTATTAGTGGGGCAGATTTTTCTCCCACCTTTGCTATTCTTTGTCATTTATTCAATTGATATGATTTTAGTTGATGTAATTTCGTGTTAATTATGTATTATAATTTCATATTAACTATGAACTTTTATGTCAAATGTTGCAAAATGTATTTTTGCATTTTATGATTTTGAATAAATGACCTTTTTCGTCAAAAAGTTTTTATAGCATATAGCAAAACAAGCTCAGACTCTGGTCTGTGTATACATTAGTATGTTTATGGTATCTGTCTGTCTGTCTTAAATAATAAAGTGTTTACAGCTAAAATTAGCTGAATACTTTTATTCAAGAATAGTTTTCGTGCTCAGTCCGAGTGTAAATAATGATTTCATTTTAAGGCATTTCAGAAATGTACAAGCTTAGGATATGAGGAATTTCTTACATTTGGTAAGACTTTAATAAAACTAGATTAAAAGATTTTTCGAGTGAAATTGTAGGAATTCTTGATAGTGAGTATGAATGTTAATCATTTAGAAAAATTAATGACGTTACAAGTTAAAAATAACATTATGTTGCAAAAAAGGCAAATAATGCATTAGTCAATAAACCAATGTTTACACCTTATATCTTAATGTCAATAAATATGAAATGTAATTTTTAACCAATGTTCCTGAAAAGTAGAGCTTAAATATATTAACAGTTGATCAGTGTACAAATGAATTCATTCAAACGGTATCTTGCTAAAACATTTAAGACAAATGGTATTTTTAAAGAACAAAGCATGTTGTATATTCGCTGATATTGCCATTATTGTCAATGTTTTACTATGATGTTTACAAGACTTAATGTACCGATGTTTTCAGATAGATAAATATAAGGAAGAAAAATTGGCCAAATATTGCATGACATAATTATATATTATATCATTATAAAGATATGTGGTATGATTGCCAATGAGACAACTCCCCAACAGAGCTATAAAGCAGATTATATATTGCATATCATGTATTCTTATACTTCAAAAATTACAATGTTCCCATTTGAAATTTCAGCTACCTTTGCATTCATGTTAAAAGTGAGGACCGTTTGTTGACTTTTTATATATATATATTTATATATTTCTCCTTGATAAGCTTGAGGGATCTCTACGGACATTACTACTGCTGTATAATTCTTCAAAATATAACGCATGAACAACTTATTTGAACAAAAGATATAATCATGTTTCTTACATACTGGTCTTTAATTATTCACATTATTTTTCAGAATGTAAGATCGGATACACATCTAGAAGCGGAAACCATGTCATCAATGTGAAGCTGGCATGTATGGCAAACGATGTGTCTTCACTTGCAAATGTGGGGATAGTCAAAGGTAAAACAGTTTGCTGATTATCTAAGCATTACTTTACTTGGTTAAGACATATACATGATCTATAGGAAAAGATAGATTAAATAATCGAACACTTCCAATTATGGGAGAAAAATTGACTGACTATATTACCTTCAAGTGACTTAATGTGTTTTATAACTATTATCTCAACCTTTAATTCTGAGTGTTTTCGTTTTTATAGAAGTCTGTAAAAGACCAACCAGCAAATTTGATATGCACCAGGTTGTCTAGAAGAGAGAGGCGAAAGATACCAAAGGGACATTCAAACTCATAAGTCGAAAACAAACTGACAATGCCATGGCTAAAAAGACAGATAAACAACAATACACAAAACACAACATAGAAAACTAAATACTGAGCAACAGTAGGCGACACTCTGCAGATAAGGAAAACAAATTATAAAAGTCTTAAGATTTGCGCAACGATACTAATATAAGATGGTATTATATGCAAGGGATGTTATAAAAATCGAGTTGACCAATATGTCGGCTTAAAAATAGCCTTTGGCAGTGTACATCATTTGCTATCAAATGTAAAACAATACTAGTTGATTATATTTAAGATTTAGCCAATTAGATGTTTTAAATCGTTTGATTTGTGATGAAGTATATTGAAAACTATCCAAAAGTCATTATTTGCTGCCTATTGTATTTAAGAGCCAGTCTTACAGAAAACCATGTAAATAGGCTCCAGATGCGATGTTATCATATTGACCTAAAATTTTGAATACATGATACCTTCATGGCAACTACTCTCTGTGCAAAATATTTTTAAAATGTTCAATAGTAGTCTCTTTATGGAGCGTCATCTGTATATAGCCATTTATGTTCAATCTAGAGCTGAAAATTAACCAATTTAAGAAGTTTTAGGCTGCCAAATACTAGTGTTTATCAGCATGTTACTGTTTTATTGGTAAAATATGTTGTAATACTGTATTTAAACTGTCAAAACATGTTAATACCTGAGGCTAAATTTTTCCTCTATTTGCTCATTCTGGCCTAAATCAGAAGTTTTACGAAACTGCTTACATGGTGAAACTTCCTATTTTTAAAAGTCTATATTTTCTAAAGTGGCAAAATTTTTTAAGCCATTTGTTTTTTCTTATACCCTAATCATATCTCTACAAAATATATAAAATCCAATATCGACAAATGATCATAGTATAAAAAGAAGATGTGGTATGATTGCCAATGAGACAACTCTCCAAAAGAGACCAAATGACACAGAAATTAACAACTATAGGTCACCGTACGACCTTCAACAATGTGCAAAGCCCATACCGCATAGTCAGCTAACAGGCCCCGAAATGACAAATTTAAAACAGTTCAAACGAGAAAACTAACGGCCTAATTTATGAACAAAATAATGAAGGAAAAACAAATATGTAACACAGCTACAAACGACAACCACTGAATTACAGGCTCCTGACTTTGGATGTTGGATAGGCACATACAGAATGTGGCAGGGTTAAACTAGTTTGCTGGCGCCAAACCCTCCCCTAACCTGGGACAATGGTGCAACAGCACAACACAAGAACAAACAACACACAACAATAAACCAAAAACATACACATGAAAAACAGCAATAAACGACAACCACTAAATTACAGGCTCCTGACTTGGGACAGATACATATAGAATGTAGCGGGGTTAAACTAGTTTGAAGGCGCCAACCCTTCCTAACCTGGGACAGTGGTGTAACAGTACAACATAAGAACAAACTATACAAATCAGTTGAAAAGGGCTTAACTCATCAGATGGATACAAATAGAAATACATCTAACAAAAACACAGAGTGAACGTGGACGGGTACTTGTACATCCAAACAACAAAAGACATTAAGTACAGATCTGAGAGTATTCGCAGTTACTGACAGCTAGTTCAAAGCCAATAACAACTAATAAAAAAATCATGCATCTAAATAGTACTCAATGTAAAATTATTAGTTTGGAAGATATTGTGGTTTAGCAAGTGTTATCTTATATTAATGATATTTCTCCTTTCTGGACCCAAATCCCTCTGGGTCCCCACCTTGTAGAAAATAAATATATGATGCACAACTGAAATATTTAATTAGTATCTGATACAACTTTCACCTTAAACCCTTTAGTGGTTGCAGAGGAGTTCGAACCGCAGGTAGTTACATTACACCACTACTGATTTTCTCCTTTTGCTCCAAAGTTTCCCCATAAACCCTCAGTAGATAAAACAAACATATGATGCACAATTTCCAATCCGCACAAGACATATCAATAGTTTGGTTTAAATCCATTCTGTACTTTGAGAAGACTTAAGGATTGTAGATATATTACAAACAAACAGACGGACAGACAGACAGACTTTATGATT
Organism: Mytilus coruscus; assembly: GCA_017311375.1. NCBI lineage: Eukaryota > Metazoa > Mollusca > Bivalvia > Mytilida > Mytilidae > Mytilus > Mytilus coruscus. Next base: position 96,922 of record JAASAO010001946.1, on the reverse strand, counting down.
ATTATATATCCCCAGCTATCACTTGCATGGGTATAATAAGTTTCTTTACGAAAAATAAAATAGATTCAAGATAGCCAATAATAACAGGTTAAGCTAGCCCTTTTGGTCTGTTTTATAATTAATGAGCTGCGTCGGATAGAAATCGACCTTATGCAAGTGCACGTATACATGTACATGTATAAGACTTTTATTGATATTGGAACATTCAAATACGAAATAAAAGATGAATTTTGGTCTGTTTTGTAGGGTTCTTATAACAACTCAATTTTCAAACAGTTACAGACTTTCCGTAGAGATTTTTTCAACCCGAAATAGGTTAACAGATGTATTGATATTCATTTGCATAAGGTCAATTTCTATCCGACGCAGCTCATTTGTTTTAAAGAAGAACACTGAGGGTTATGGTTTGTTCATTATTGAGGATACTCGTATGAATCTTTCAAATGAAATAAGACATGTGAAGAAAATTTATGAACTCACCAATTACTATTATCTAAATTAAAAAGGAGGATATGTTGTATAGACTTATGAAACAAAATCTTCATATATAATGTATTGCTAAAATCCCAGCCAATTAACAGAGCTTTAGTTGCTGTTCTTCATCTAAAGGTCACAGTGATGCATTCAACATATTAAAATAAAAGCTCACTGACAGTTCAAAAGACCCATTAGCACTGTTTTACGTCATCTAGACTTTAACTGTCGGATTTTTATGTGCATACAATAACACGTTTCAATCATTTTCATTATATATTAATTCAAGATACATGTATAAAGGCAATTAACACTAGAAAGTAAAACACTAATACAATGACAGTGGCATTTGTTTTAGTTACACTGTACTGTTTCTGCAACAAGAATGAATGTAAAGTTGAAATGTCTATGATACCTGTATACTAATATATGTTGCCAAGTCTGCAGAAACAGCACGTACCGGTATTTCATCACTTGATATTCTATAAAATTGAGAATGGAAATGGGGAATGTGTCAAAGAGACAACAACACGACCATAGAGCAGACAACAGCCGAAGGCCACCAATGGGTCTTCAATGCAGGAGAAACTCCTGCACCCGGAGGCATCCTTCAGCTGGCCCCTAAACAAATAAGTATACTAGTTCAGTGATTCTGCCTAGGTGTTTTGCAAATCTTCATAATCAGCTACATTCAAATTCTAAATTTTAACTAAAGACGAATTTGCTGGATTTTTAGATCCAAGTTTGACAAATTTGGGAAATACACTCCAAACTTAAGATGTGTTGAGCACTCATCAGAGTAAAATTTCTTTGTTCCATCATCGATCCTTAATAGTTTCAAATTATCAAAGGTTTAATAAAAGTTGGTCTTTTTTCTGCAGCACTGCATTCTACGTTTATATCATGTAAAAATTCCTTGACTCTACTACTAATAGGTTTCAATGGCTAATAGAAACCGTAAAAGACCATCCTTCTGTAATGTCAAAACTGATTGTAGCAAAACCTTTGTGTTCAAGAATATCAGCTACACATGTCTCAGCCACGAGAAGTTTCACTTTGTAATAACTATTTTCTTTGTTGTCATATACATGTTTGCCTATGTTGATGATATTTTTATACGTGAGGTTTGTGTATAAACCTTTATGCAATTTTGCTCAGTACAAGCAAATAATGGTTCATCTTCAAAATTAACATCAGTGTCGGCTATTTCATTTCCTCTTGGAAAATATTCAGTTTCTGGTATTTAATTATATCCTCCATCTAATTTGTCTTTGTTATAAATGTAATTAACCGAGCCTGGTTCGAAAGATTTCTTCTTATAAATGGTATTTATACCCACGAAAAAAAAAAAAATTACCATATTATTATAATATATGGTAGATTAAGCATAACGTTGGCAAATATTGACAAAATGCTAAAAGAATAGTGTTCTAGCTCAATACAAAGTATTTTTCTCTCAGAAATGACTTAAGACATGATGTTGTCTCAAATAGACTAGAAATTTTACTGACACTGCTTTTTAAAATCAATACAAGGGTTACTACTAGTAGAGTACGACACGATTACCTTTCCTAATTACCTGGGTACCTTCTCTCATTATAGTTTTTTTTATGGAGTTTGTATTGATCACGTCAATTTTATAATTGTTATGCAATTTATTTGTAACAACGATGTTTATTGGTTGTCAAAATATATTATAAGGCTAGATTCCAAAGTTTTCCGGTCTGAAAAGCCAGCATTTTAATTTCTATAATTTCCTAATGGCAATTTGTTACAATTTTATGTGATCATTCATAAAATATACAGATATTTGATACACAGTAATGTCACAGAACTGACCTGGACCTGAAAATAACCAAAATAAAATTCATCAAGAATTTGGTCCACCAAGACAATGCATATTTTCAGTTATAGATAATGCATATTTTAGGTTTTCTTGTCGTAGAACACACCGAGGGTGTCAGGATTGATCAAATGAAAGACCGACCGTAGGGAGGTCTTTCTTTGAGCAATCCTGACACCCCGAGGTGTGTTCTACGACAAGAAAAACCTTAAAATATGCATTATCTGACTTATATACCGTCGAAAAAAATTCTGTTTTTTACAATTTTGCAGAAATTTCTATCCTATTTTACCGATCATTAAAGTGGGAGATTCTGCTCAAATTAGTTTGGTTATAACCACGCCTAACATTTAAATTATAATGTATATGCAAATAAGGTGAAAATAATTCACTAAAATAAAACTCACTAATTAAGATATAAAAGTGTGTAATCATTGTCCAGTTATAGTAAACGAAAATCCGCATTACGACCATGGATGGTATAGATTTGTTAGAGTGGGACCCGATTTTTCTTACGCAAAGTTCGTATTCTCAAGTAAGTGAAGAAAAAGAAAGTGATATTCTAAGTTATTTTGATTTAAAACCAAGTGATAATGATTTGGAAATTACCCGTCATCAATTTAGACACGGTCAACCAGAGACAGCAAAATCCCTTCAAAACAAGATTGAGGAATCGGTGCCGAAAAATTCAGTCAAAAAATATAAATGGGGTTATAATGCTTTCAATAGTTGGCAAGCCGAGCGCCGTTTACGTCCGATATCAGATAATTTAGGAATTCCTCCGAATTGTTTGCAAAAGGATTTGGTACACATGGACAAAACAGAACTGTCCACTTCGTTACAATATTTCATTGCAGAGGCCAAAAAAAAAGACGGAGGTAAATATCCGTCCAACAGTATTTATGACCTGTTTTCCTCAATACAGGGAGGAAAATCATCTAGTATAAACTTCTTCACGGATCCCGAATTTCTTTGGGCTAGACAAGTGTTAGATGCTGTCATGAAAGAAAGGGCCACTGATGGTCTCGGTGCAAATACGCGCAAGCAGGCTGGTGTGATATCGGTAGATGAAGAAACGTCATTATATGATAAGGGTATCCTTGGCGTGGATAATCCCCAACAACTTTTAGACACGTTGCTTTATTTGTGTGGTTTGCAGTTTGCATTAAGGGAGGCACTGAATACCGACGGATCAGACTTAATTCTAATCCGCAAATAACTGGCCCGTTTCAAGATAAGGATGCTAAATTAAGATACCTGTTGTACAAAGAGGATGTTTCAAAAGCTAACGCAGGTGGCCTTAAGCACAGAAAAGTTGTTCCAAAATGTGTCCGAGCATTTGAAACCCAGAAAACAGAAATAAATGTATTGTTACAGTATTTGAAAAGTACAAGTCACTTTGGTAAGTAGCTTATTATTTATAAATAACTTTATAAAAATGGGGTGGCTTATATTTAACGCGTTAACGCTTTTCAACACTTACAAAAAAAAACCCCGACAAATGGTATTCCTTGTGCGTTAAAATGACAATAGAAGAGGGGCGAAAGATACCAGAGTGACATTCAAACTCATAGATCGAAAAAAATATGACAACGCCAGTGGTATCCCCCTCCTCCAAATTTAAAAGATGAAGCCCTCTCTGTACCGATTTCCTTATAAAGGTAAAGAACATGAGAAAATATGAAAAGTGAATGGTGTAAAGAATATAGATTACAAACAATGTATAGAACTTTTTATAAAAACTTTTAAAAAAACCAAAGGCAGCAGAAAAATATGAAAATCGTCTAATGTACATGTAACACATCAAAACAAAAAACACAAAACAGACATCCAAAGGTTGCATTAAATTTTCCAATACGAATCCACAGGATTTAATACTGTTTTCTTTAATATATCTTCTCATCATGCTTCAATGAATATGATAAAATCTGAAATATTTGTTGATCTAATCTAACGTAATCTCCTTTTACAGCTAATTTCCTAATGCATGCAGGGTAAGACTTTGGTTAGCTTGCTTGCTTTGTTTGTATATTGACAATTGTAATTGGGATAACTTTAAATCAAATTTAAATATAATATATACTTGTTTAATAATACCTATCTATTTTGTTTGCAGATGTCAATCTTAAATACAATGCTTCAGCTTACGTTTTACAAACAAAGCAAGAAAGCCAGCCAAAGTTTTACTGCACAAGCATTAGGAAATTAGCTGTAATGTACCTATAATTAAAATCATCTTTGCATTATTACATTATGTGTGTTTGAAGTAAAATTTTACAAAACGTTTTCTTTTATTTAAGTCCAACAAATGGAGGAAAGGATTGTTTTACCTTACACCTTTAAAACATATCAAAGATGCACAATGGTATTAGTCCGGCAGATTGGTGAAAAATTGTGGGTTTGATGATAAAAGCACCAAATTTGACATGGTAGTAGTACTGGGTGTTTCAAACAATATTAGCTATGGACCCACCATGAAATTTCAAAATGGCGGCTTTTTTCAAGATGGCCGCCATACAATATCAAAATCAAAATATACCACCTTTATAAAGTCAAAATCAATGCCAAATTTGGCATGATAGTAGTGCGGGTGTTTCGAAAATGCAAGTTATGGACCAATCTTGAAATTTCAACATGGCGGTTTTTTCTAAGATGGCCGTCTCAAAATATCAAAATCAACAAATATCGCTTTATACTAAAATACAAGTCCAAATTTGGAATGTTAAACGTGCTGGATGCTTCGAACAATATTTCCTGTGGACCCCAGTTGAAATTTCAAATGGTAGCTTTTACAAGATGGCCACCATAAAATATCAAAATAAACAAATATCCATTATATAGGTTACAAAGTGTTTTGTTTTGACGTATCTTCAGTAGAACCAAGTGACTTTGATTCCAAGTGTATGCCACATTTTTATACTAAAGCCAAACATCAAAAGATTTGTGAAGAAAAGTATAGAAAATCGTAACTATAGTACCATTCTTGCAGAAATGTAGACTGCAACGAGGGATCACGTATGGATACTGGCGTTATTTCAATATTTAAGCTAGACTTAACTAGGAGGAAAACAGTTTTCTTTATAATCAGGTGGAACATGGCATAGTAATGATCTAAACAAAACTGCAGTAATTTAAGGCTTGCCATGCCATTAACAAGGCGGTTGCTTAATTCTTCTGTTCAATTATTATGTTGGTGTTGCAATTAAACAGCAACAATCTGCTTGTTTGACAACGATCATACATGAACAAGCTGCACATACATGTAGTTCAAAAAGACAAGATGTAGGCAAAACTCTCTTCCACAGTCATCAAAAATATTAGTTGATTATGGTTTTGGCAAATAGTCAGATGCAGTCGTATTATTCCATTGAGGCAAAAACGACGCTATCCATTTCGAAGTTACTTATGTTTTATTCTTCTTTAATACAACATTCAACTGAACTAGAATCATCTATTAATGTATATGGCCTGTCTACTGGATGCTAGGACCAGTAAAGGAGGTACTAAATGACAAAATGTACAGTTTACATTGGTCGTTTATGTATGATCCAATTATCCATTTATCTACAGTACTAGAAGATTCCATCTATGAAACATTCAGTATTGAATATGTGGATCCTTCCGCGAATCCTGGTGCTTTTACAACAGCAGCCGTGGACAATATTGACAACGACAGGAGTTCAACTACGACCAAAGAATCGTCATATAGTACAAACATTTCCATATTTCTGTATGTTTTAGTCTAACTTGGCTTATTCTTCATAAACTAATGCTTTGAAATATATGCATTTTTCTCATTTTCTCTGATACTGTTATAAATATTACTCCAATATATTACACGCCAGAAAATGTATGCCAACCTAGTATAATTAGTCAAGTATGCAACTATATCCTTACATAGTATACACAAATTAAAAAATGATAGCATAGATGGCTTGAAGGGAATGATAATGAAAACATTACGTATGTCTGGACATCATTCCACGCATGTAGAGCCAAGACAAATGTTCATCCGCCTTTATATATCAGTGCACATTTAACAATGTTTTAGGAAGAGATCAAATATGTCACTACGATTCGACATTCCATGAATACAATTCAGCAATGTGTTAATTGTTTTCCGAGACATGTATCAATTATCACCTGTGATCAATCGGATTTCTTTTTTCTGTTGGCAAATCGAAACAGTTAAACTAGGCAAACATATTTTAGCACAACACAAAGTAGTTTTGCTTTAGGTATTCATATATCAATGCATCATCATGATCATTGAGACACCTTATAGTGATTGGTTAGAGAATAGTAATTAAACAAGTGTTCAATCAAGGAAACATAGTAGTTCATAAACAGCAGATTGTTTGGAGGCTCTCGTGCATCATGAACATAACATTCCCATGAGGTTACAGTAGGTGTACTTTTCATTCTTATACAAAGATACTTAATTTTTTTGGAGGATCGAGATCCTGGTGAGAACTATGTAACATTAAAGGAATTGAGTAATGAAGGGAAATTGAGTCCACTTAATTGGTCTGTTATATTAAAGATTGAACTGAACATTTTGAGGTGAGATCATTAAGAGAAGGTTCATTCTGGGTGTATATATGTGTCATTATACGGCTTATTCAGTTGTTGGTTGCATTTTCCACCCTAATTATGGCTCCTAGTACCCGTGTGCGGCGATATTATGCGATTAAACTATACAGTTCAAGTGTTACAAACGTAATTTGAAACTGGTAAAAGTAGATCAAGCTATGAGTAGAATTGCACACTTGTAAAAGGAAAAGGTTGGCCAGTCGGATTGACCGTTATTATGGCACAAATTCAGCAAATAGATTTGGTGTCTTGTCCAGAAATGGCTATAGTAATTAACAAGTTTCAATCAACCTTATAAGCACATGAAAGCTTTAGGTTGGGAAAAGTTTCGGCCTTCTATCCGGAGTGCTGCTTCGAGTGAATGCGGATGGCATAAACCATACTGGACATTTATCACAAAGGTAGCAGCATTTTGTAATGAGCTAATAAAATGTGGTTGAAAGATTTTAGAAGGAGGACAATGATGTTATGCACAGGGTTGATTAAAATGTGGTGAGGAGTTGTGCAAAGACTACAATGGCTGTTCTTAATAAACATTTTGAAAACTGCCGTGAAAATATCTTGTTGTTTAGATGATACAAAAAGATTAATTAGGCATTCAAAAAAAACATTAGAAAAACAAAACCAGACAATTACATGGATATAAAAAAACAAAAGACTAACATCATTCAAGACATCTCTTCACAAAAATCTAAAAATTGAGCAACACCAACCCCTCATAAAACAGATGAAGATCGCAGGTGCTCAAGAAGGGCAAGCTGTCTATGTGCTATTGTTAAAATAGCTTGATGACTCATATCCAGTATCACCAAATTTAAAACATGTTGGTATAAGTAAAGTATCTAAAATTTGACCAAATATGAAAGTTTGAAATGAAATAAGGCTTTCCATGCCTGTACGATGAATAAACTTTACTTTCACTGGTTGACAACACAGACATTGAAAAATAAAGAACAAATAACACAAAATTGACAGTATAAACAGCACAAGTCCTTTTTCCATCAAAACTAGGGGTCAACGCAGGTGTTCCAGCCAACTGGTAGCACGAGTGGTGCTACTCATTGCAAGTAGAAAATCGGTGATGAGTCGTATTTATCGATCATCTTGATCTACAGTCGAGGACAAAACACAGGATTGTGGTAAGGAGAAGTGGAACATATAAATTATCATTTGTTACTCAGATAGTACACAGTCAAACAAATCCTAAAGGCATCCTAAAACTTCAAATGTTTCCACTTATGGGATCTTTGATTAAATTGTCTTGCAAGCAGTATAGATGTATCATGGAAACATAATCCCTATAATATCGTATGAACTGCAAAGTGCAATTCGATGAAAGAAATGTTAAGTTCATTTTCACTGTTTGTCGGCCATTTTAATTTTTCCGACATTTAATTTCTTTTAAAGTCCAATATACACCATAATTTACTAGAAATTTACATTCTATATGCTTTTAAAAGATTTGATTTGAATATTATTTGCTTTAATTTATATATGGTGGTGAAATTTTTACTGATTGGCAGCCATCTTGAAAATTGCCGCCATATTGGATTTTCAGAGTGGGTCCATAGCTTATATTAACTACCATATATAGATCTACAATTGTGCTAAGTTTCATGCTTTTATCATCAAACCCACAATTCTTCTAAAATATGCACGAATCAGCTGGACTATATAGCAAAACTCCTATTGGACACAACACTTTACAAGGCACTGTGAAACGGTTGTGCACAGGTATTGGACTGACTAGAAAACGTACAAACCACAGCCTCCGAGCATCAGCAGCTACACGTCTTTATAATGCTGGCATAGAACAACGTGTGGCTGAAACAACAGGTAATATAATAGTAAAATGAAACGTTATAATTTCTAGTCTTTTATTTTTGATATTCTTATTTAGCCCACACAAAGTGGCATGAAAAACAAACAAACACGAAGGTATTCCTTGTCTGCATGATATTACCCAATAACTGTTCTTTTTCACAGTTTTTCAATTGCTTTAATAAAGAACTGATGATTGTATGAAAATGTATAATTATCTTTGTGCAGAGACTTCAGGAAACTTATTATTAAGATAAATGATTGTATCTGTCACGATCATGATATTTTGGGTAATCAGATTTACCATAACTAGTCCGCTCGTCTGTTTGTCCGTCATGCTTCAGTTACTGTTAAAATTTTGAGTTTTATTTCTTTTATTGTGATGTTGAATATGCAGTTCAATAAAAATAAAAGTGCTAACGTTAACACAAAAATAATTAAGCTATGTATTGCAGGTCATCGTAGTAATGCAGTAAGAGTTTACAAAAGGACTTCTGCCGATCAACAAATAGAGGCATCGAACATCTTGTACGGATTAAGACCGTCAGATGGAAGTAAGAAGGCAAAACCATCAGCAGCTGCGGGTGCACCAGTTGGTATTGCTTCGGTTGAATGTTCAACAGACGAGAGTGACAAAAAACTGTGACTTGCAACTTTTCTTTCAATTTTCGTTATGATTAATTCATGTAAAATGAAATATATAAAATCTGTTGACAAACAGTTAAAGTAGTTTTCAATCAGTATAAAATAATGACCTGACACAGGTCATTATTTTATGCCTTGGAGCACATTTCATTGAAAATGGTATCGTCCGGGTTGATTCTGAAAAGAATGACCTATCGTTCTGAAAGAAAATAACTCCATATAGATATATAATTGATCGGTATGAAATTTTATCCGGAAAATTAAATTTTCTCCTTTATCTTTATGAAGTTGGCACAAAGTAGGAGAAACAGGGAAACAAATCTTAGCTCATATTCTGTGGAAAATGAAATCAAAATCATACAACTCTTGATGTAAACAGATTTTACAAATCATTGTGGTGATGAGAGTCTGGTCCTGTATACTTTGTACACCTGATATATGTAGTATAAAACTTGTAAAAAGAAACAATGAGAGGAAAAATAAAACCTATAAATTGAAAAATAAAAATAAAATGTATATATCTTTATAAGTGTTATTTTAGTACTAATATTAACAATGCAATTTGTCCCCGTTAAAATTATAAAACTTATTTAAAGAGAATATATTGACTCAAAGAGAATATAAGCCAATGGAAAATATTGTCTGAAGGGGCAATTTATTCCAAAGATGGTTTTGAACCCATAATTATGTATTACGAACTATTAAGTAAAATATTCTGAGGTTTTTGTTTTTGTAATTTGCCATTCAATGGATGTGTGACCAAATTGTTGCAGATTTCATTATACGGGAAAGGGTCGTCAAAATACAGATTTGCATATAAAATGATTGTATTAATTAGAAAAAAATCACAACAGAGGATACTTGTTAAGAAATTTAAAGGGTAGGATTTCTTTAATATACAGAAATATTGTCAAGAAATAGGAACCGTCCTAGACATTATTTACTGTCAATTATGCACTACTTAATTGCCTTTTCTCAATCATTCTATAATGAAATAACATCAAAATGTCAATTATTATCAATTATCAATTTCCCCACCTAAGTAGCAATATACCAACTTCACCTGCATATGGGATATACATTTCCCAACTTATTCGGTATTCAAGAGCCTGCAGCTCCTACTCAGACTTTGTAAAACGTCACCAGTGTCTGAGCAGAAAGTTGATGAACCAGGGTATGTCAAAGAACGTCTTGTCCTTTTTCTAAAAAGTTCATCGGAAGGTACCAAGGAATTGTTGATAAATATTCCGTATCAACTTCACAAATAATACACGATGGTCTTGAAGTATAGATTTTGCTTACTGACGTTGATTATCATCTTAATAACGTGTTATAGTATTCTTTTATTTGTCTTTATTAATATTACTTTTACTGTTAAGTCCAGTTTTTTATATATATATCCATTTGACGTGACTCTGTGCTTATGTATCCAGTCATACATTGAACTACAAAATTATTTCATTTTTAATATTACTTTTACTGTTAAGTCTGTTTTTGTGATATACATTTGACGTGACTCTGTAATTATGTATCCCGTCATAATTTGAACCACACTATTATTTTATTTATTAATATTACTTTTACTGTTAAGTCTGTTTTTGTGATATCCATTTTACGTGACTCTGTGCTTATGTATTCTGTCATACTTTGAACGACAAAATTATTTTATTTATTAATATCACTTTTACTGTAAAGTCTGTTTTAAGTGATATACAGTTGACGTGACTCTGTACTTATGTATCCCGTCATAATTTGAACCACACTATTATTTTATTTATTAACATTACTTTGACTGCTAAGTCTGTTTTTTTTTGTGATATCCATTTTACGTGACTCTGTATTTATGTATCTCTTTATACTTTGAACGACAAAATTATTTAATGTCTACCTGTGCGAATTTCAAACGCGCGATTTTACGCCAGTACTTAAAACCTTCCATCCTTTATAGGTGGATTTTACATAGATAAATAAAATCGTATGATATAAGCATAATGAGGATGTTAAATTTGATGTATAGATATAAGAAGATGTGGTATGAGTGCCAATGAGACAACTCTCCATCCAAGTCAAAAGTTATAAATGTAAACCATTATAGGTCAAAGTACGGTCTTCAACACGGAGCCTAGGCTCACACCGAACAGTAAGCTATAAAGGGCCCCAAAAATTACTAGTGTAAAACCATTCAAACGGGAAAACCAACGGTCTAATCTATATAAAACGAGAAACGAGAAACACTTATGAACCACATCAACAAACGACAACTACTGAACATCAGATTCCTGACTTAGAACAGGTGCAAACAAATGCAGCGGGTTTAAACGTTTTAATGGTACCAAACCTTCACCTTTTCTGAAACAATAGTGTAACATCACAACATAGAAAGACACACTATAAAATATCAACTGAAATAGCTTAACTCAATCAAAGGACATAGTAACACCATTGAACATACACTGAACAAATAAATTTGACCTATGATACAATGCAAATTAAAAATAAATAAATTAAGGAAGAATAATAAAAGTGACATGTTATATCGGTATGAAATGTTAAACAATTTAAGAAAAACAATATGCTCGAACAAAATATCAGCCATTTGCAATAACTTAAAACACAGGTAAATAAAATAATTTTGTAGTTAGGTATACGTATACAGTTACAATAGAGAAAGGAACTATTTTAACAAAATAAATAATTTTGATGTTCATAGTACGAAGTAGAAATTTATATTAGTACCAAACACTTATCAAAGCTGGTATATAGACCAGATATAACCCTGAATAACATTAAATAACAAAAAAGCATTACAATTAGTATCAACAGGTCAAATAAACAAGAAAGTACGATTTGAGAGTACTATGCCCTTTTGTGCTTCTTCCTAACATTTGTTTGTTTTATAGTGATTAAGATGATAACACAATGTTGACTGCTGTAACCCTGTTTTGACATTTTTACCAATTGTGTCTGTTTGTTTTGTTCACGCATCGTTGTCAATATAATGGAATTTGATGCGACTGTCATACAAGTGAGAGGTTTGGCTAGCCATAAAACCAGGTTCAATCCACCATTTTCTACATAAGAAAATGCCTGTACCAAGTCAGGAATATGACAGTTGTTATCCATTCGTTTGATGTGTTTGAACTTTTGATTTTGCCATTTGATTGAGGACTTTGCTTTTTGAATTTTCCTCGGAGTTCAGTATTTTGTGATTTTACTTTTTATGTTATGTGTGAAGGTTCGTTCGACAAATACAAACATTTACAGACACACCCACAAAAATATACCAGTCTTTTTCTTGTAGGAGTTTAAGGGATCGCTGTTAGATTTTCGGCAGGGGTGAAATAATTTAAAGAATTTTTACTATAATTTTGTTAAAACAGATTATCTTTTGCAGAAGGTTTATAAGAAAATAAACAATTTCTTTGCCTCAGATTTTAGCTCATTCCCCTAACATGAAAATATTTAATTTAAATCAGCATATGGCACAAAAAAATTAATTTAAACCGAAAACGTTGAAAATTAATATTTGATCCACAAATCTTCCAAGTTCAACCAAATCCCCTTTTTCTCCAAAAATCAAATGGTCCTCAGGAATCTATCTATGTGTGTGTATGGAGAGGTAGTATTCTTGCCTGTTCCTATGTTGATGACCTGTGTTACACTAATGACAGGACGATTGACCGGATATTGACAGGATATTTACCAGATGAGATATAAATGGTTATAACTATTTTGTTATTTGGTAGATTTTTTTTTATATTTGGAGACCTTTGAGATACTAAACTATATTTTATGAAAATTTAAAAAGAAATTGTTTTTAAATATTTTTGAGCCAAGAAAATTGCCCGGATCATAGTCACCGATGTACGCTTTGAATATATTGAACTGATCTACAGTGTTAATATTTTTTGTTTTACAATATTTTTCATGAAATTAAGAAATCTGCGAGATTAATAAAAATCATATAACAATATAAACTTTATATTAAAAACTTATTTTCTACAAAAAGTTGACCTAACGGATTTTACCGGCGAAAATTACTCTACGAATAATATTGACCTGATCGACGGAATGTGTTAATAACTCCATTATTTTTCAATATATTTTCCTAATATTGAAACAACCTTGAGATACACTTGCATTGAAGACCTATTGGTGACCTTCTGTTGTTGTCTGTTCTGTGGTCGGGTTGTTGTCTCTTTGACACATTCCCATTTCCATTCTCAATTTTACTTATATATTATATGAAAATATAAACTTATCCGTAAAATTATATTTTTGAGCCCAAAATGTTGACCTGAGCGAGTTCACCGACACATTAAAAATAGCAAAATTAAATCAATAAAGAGACACTGCAGTCCAATCAAATGTATAGATCTGTGTTCTTATTTCACTGTAAAATAGGTATTGTGAGTGTGTCATTGTCATAATTTGGATATTTTCCACAAGAAATACCAGTGAATATGAAAAGTCACATTAAAGTTCTCCTTCTCCATGACAGACAACTTATGGTAACAAATAATGTTTTCACAACGGAGAAGGTAAATGAGAGAGATAACTCATAGAACACCTGTGACTGTTTTTGTTCCTATTTCAGAGATTTTTGGGCAATACTTATTTATTTTATATAATTCAGGTCTTAAGGTAATTCATTGCCTAGGATTAATGGGTTTTCATTAGATTTAGATAATTCAGAAATTTATCATAATATATGAAAGTTAGATGCAAATTTCAATATCTGGCATTAATTTTCCAAAATTGGTTGTTTGAAATTTTACAATATCCATTGGTCTGTTCACTAATGCTTATTTCCTGAAAAAACAAATGCCACTTTAGGAGATTGATGGACTGAAACTTCCTTCAAAATTGGTTTTGCCTACAAGGCCTTCTTTAATACCCCACCGAATAATCGTTCAAGACAAATCTTTCCTGACATTTTTTTTTTTTTTGTCTACCCAGGTTATTTTAGCAGATATAAGTTTAAATTGCCAGTAACACTGTTAAGAATCAGATTTTTTAGTTGAAACTATACACATTTTCACTAGCATTTTAGTGATTTTAGGCATTTATGCAAATGAGGCTGTTTCTAAAAATGCAACAAAGTCAAAGATATATTTTACTTTTCCTTTATTATGTTTATATTTAAGATTTCAAAACATAGAAATATTTCAAAAGTTTCGACATGCCATTTGGACAATATTTTGGATTTTGCATGGTTTTCTAGCAGACTGGCTGTTAATGACCATAAAGAGTACGTAATTTATTTAAAATCACCCTCAACATAATACAAACACACTTTGACTACATAAAGATGATCATACCTTTCTATCATGTACATTTGAACCTTTGCAAGTTCACTGATGACGTGAGAACAAAAGTAAGTCATCTTATAAAAAGTCGACAAAATCAATAGTAAAACAACAATCGGACATTTTAAGGTGCTACATAACTCTACAGGAGATATATTTGTAAAAATCAGCTGTACGTTTTAATCACGTTCTATTGTTAAGGAAATAATAAGCTTTTCAATGATCAAAATTAGTGTTTGTTAAACTGCTTTATATCCAATGAAATTTTTCCGGTAAAGTGTGTGGTTCAAGTTTTTGAAATTTTATATTTTGTCAAAGGGCCAAAGTAAATATTTTGTCAAAATTTTATGATAATTAAACGAGCCAAATTAATTTTAGTCAAGGTGCTTGGTACCACCTTAAAGAAAGTATTTGCTAAACTGTGTTATTTGAAATATACATGCAGATACATGATGTTTTATTTATCGAACTAATTATAATCTTGTTAAAATGAAATTTAATACATGCTAATCTTTGCTGCATATTGATACAAAAAATTGAAAAAGCATGCACATACAAATTCTAAAGCTTTTTCAAATCACCAATTTTCGGAGGAGTGTTCAACATAGTTCTTATCATGTTCCAATTCTCCAAAATATACCCTTTTCCCCAACTAAATATTTTGGTCTTTTCATTGTCACGTGGACTTTCATAATAAATATTGCTTGCGTGAATATAACGATTTAAAATTGTTGTCTGTGTAGGTTAGCAGTTAAAGACAAATACTTATACTTTTTTTACAATTTTGAGAATATGGTTTTTACATGTATCTGCGGTTTTCTTGATTTATTTATTGTTTACATGGGGATAAGGTCCGTTTACATTTGCTTAGTTATTTCAAAAGAGTAAATCTTTGCTGCATATCAATCAACTTTTGGGTATTTCTTCCTGAACATCTCTGATCAGCTGCATACATATACGGATAGTTAACCAATGAGGTATACAGCCAGTTGAAAAATAAGTTTAGGTTGGTACGCGAGGAATTTATTCAAAGCAACATTTTATACCAAATTTACACCAAACTCCCAAAGCCCACTTTTCTCATCATTTGGTTATATTAAGAGATAAATGTTAACATTATATTGTGATTTTGTGTTTATTTCAACTTATTGTTATTTTTACTACTATTTACGAAAATATTTTCTTGTGAATTTGTAATCAATATTAATAAATTTAGCGTCTTTGCAGAAAACGTTAAACATTAAAGTGATCTAGCTTTCAGTGTTTCCAAGAGAGATATTTTTGTGTCACTAGAGGATATACAACCATATTAAAAATGTATATTTGAAGTTGTCATTTATAATTTCAGATGTCATCATGTTACAGGCTGTATTGGTAAGTCACTTCATATTTCTTTTAAATAATCTCAAGAAAACAATACTTATGGCTTTATATAGAAAACGCGGAAGATACAAAAGGGACAAACAAAATTCATAAGTCAAGTGAAACAGATTGTAAATATAACTGTCTTAATTCTATTATGTGAAATAAAATGTATATCAACTGATTATTCAAATTTGAATAAAATCCTAACAACACTTCGTAACTTTTGCGTCCGAAGTGCATTTTGGATTTTCCTTAACCAGGAACGCTCAAGGCCTAATATTTGAAAGGCTAGGATGTAAAAGAACCGAAACAGTTAAAAGCTGTAGACAAAAGAAAAGACCTTAAAAATAGCTAAATCAATCTAATGTCAATTTTGCCTGGGGAATTGAAACCTTAGTTTTTTTATAATTTATAAATTCATAAACGTAAGGAGAGGAAAATATCGATAATCTTGGTACAGAACTATAACTTTGTCGAAAACATTTTTTTCTAAACGGAAACTTCTTATCTTATTTTAACATTTGTCAATATATATTTTATTGCATATAGCAGTTTTAGCATTTGAATAATTAAAACTATGTTTTTGCCAGATATCTAGTGTATCATTATCATATAGTTCAGTACTTTTCCTGTTTTGATTTGTATTGCTGTTCTGTAAGGCACTTCTTGCTATTCCATTTATAAAATTACACTCTGCTTTTTAACATGCATCATCGTAACCTTTGGTCATCATTACCATGCCGTCGTCATCACCGGATCTTAGGCTAAAGTTCGTTTTGTTAGAAGAACCTACATTTTTTTTTTTATTCTCAGTTATAACAGGCACTAATACCTTCGAACAGTAGCGTAATAAACAGGAATATTTAGCTTATCCTCACTTGTCGGATGCCTACATAAAATGTGGGGCGTATAATTTTCGACAATTAACCTCTTGCTAACGCATATATAATATGGCTACTTTTCGTGTGCCAGAAAATACGGTAGCTGGCCATCTGTGACGTAACATGCTCAACTTTGACGTCATTCGATATATAACGTCACGTACTAATGACGTTACACGTTATTATTACACTGTGTAATCTTCGATGTTTATTTGAAAGAGATACATTTATAAATAGAGGCTTGTATACATTAAACGTATGGACATATGTGTCCCCTTCTGAACAGCCGATGTGGACACATGTGTCCCTCCGGCAGCAAGAGGGTTAAAGTAGTTGAAATTTGTTTAGATGACACCTTTGGTAAACGTGAAAATGACAAAAACAAAATATGGATTACGAAGGAAAAAATATGCTATCCTGTGAATTGATCGTATCGCTCGTGAATTATTGATGAAATGAAAACCAATTACCTTTATGACATGTCCGAAACCGTGGAGAGATAGTATTACTCTTATGTTAAGCATTGTTGCATAGAAAAGATATAGTTTTTATAATAGTTATTTTTTTCGGAAACGTTACATTAATTTCTATTTACTGTAAACGACAATGTAAATGCATTTTGTCATGTATTGGTAAATATTTACCTTCAAATTAACAATTGACTTGTTACTAGAACGATAATCGCCATTTAAAATGCTTCAATCAACAAAATACCGTTTTGATATATTATTCAAATTTGAATCGTACAAGTAACAGAATAACGTTCAGTTTCAACATTTTCATTTGTATTACGTCCTGTTCTGCAATGACATTTATGCGCCAAAATCATTCATGAAGTACACATTTTTTTTCATTTTATAGCTGATGATAAGACACCCAAAGCGGGTAGGAAGAAAGAAGGTAGGTCCTTATTTCCAGTTCTATGTGGTTAAATTAAGGCGATAGTACATGTAATTTATCGGTGGAAAACCTCGTTAATCGATAAGGAAGCGACAAATCAAGACAGTAAACGAAAACAGATAAAATCGCATGAGCCAAAGATGAGCGATACCGGGTTTTGGAAAGAGAAGGAGTTTCCTGTTATTCATGCATCATCCGTCCGCCATGGAAATTCACACTCGGTCAACATTTCACAATCAGGAACAGGACACAATCGGTTAATTTACAGACCAGATAACTATGTTGGGATCTAAAGATCTACAACCGCGAAAACATGTCGCTAGTGAGTTGAGACACCAACACATCGTATCGTTTAGCTGTCTATTTCAGTCGTTCTTCCTATTAACTCTGTTTGAACAGTTTGTGAACGAAGCATACCCTTGATAATGAAGTCCGTAAGGTGTGAAAATGCACGAGCGTATGGTATTAAACACGATACGATATAAAACAGAGGCTATGTTATTACTCAGATAAGGAAAGTTTATAATTCGAAAGTTGAACGTTTGTCATAGATTCTAGTTTGAATTCATTCTTCCTTGTCAATATCGGAGAAAAGACCGAAATATGAAGCAGACCTTGAGATGTAAGCGTTCATTGAAATATGGGTTATTGAGTAATAAAGGCGACACTTGTATACCGCTGTTCAAAGGTCATAAATCGATTAAGAAAATCAAATCCGGGTTACAAACTAAAACCGAGGAAACACATCAACTATAAGAGGCAAACAACGGAACAACAGAAACACTGAACTGCAACAAAAACAAACGCCAACATACATAGAAACGGACTATTTGATAAAACTGCCATATTCCTGAATTGGTACAGGATATTTTAAGAAAAATGGTGGGTTGAACCTGGGTTTATGGCTAGCCAAACCTCCCGTTTATAAGGCAATGTTAAAAATACCGCTAAAATGACAACACTACGTGACATGAATACAGTACAAACAAACGCAAGAACACTCAGTACAGAGAAATACATAAATAAATAATATAATATTACATTACAACATGAAAACCGCAGAATAACAACGGACATCTCCCATGAATTAACGACAGCAGAGGACACCAAAACTGCACTTCACATGAACGGATCAACGCCACTAAAATTGACGTATTTTTGTAACGTATATGTTATCAAAGGTAATCCTGAAATTCAAACAATTATATGGAACGAGATCCAAAATTCACAATTATTTTCATAATACTAGTCCAAATAATTATCATGATTATGACGGTCTTGAAAGGCTATTTTAAATTAATGCTGTGACGACGTCATAATTATTTGGACTAACACAATACTTTATCCATGGAAAATAGAAATTAACTCGACTATACTGACAAATAAGACATATGTGAAATGTACCGAAAATACAGAATTCAAACCACAAACGATAAGACATAACACAATATTCAACCGTACTTACAAAAGAAACATCATAACTAAATACATGAATGTTGGATGTATAAATACCGAGACACGTCGTATAGCAATGCGAATTCACACTCGGCAAAACAGTCATATTCGGGAATAGGTCACGTTCGGTACTTAGCAGACAGACGACGTAGATGGTAAACCACAATCTAAGACGTGGTAAAATGTCGTTAGTTAGTTTAGACACAGACACATCGTATAGATCAACCAATTAGTGATGGTGTCCATAAAATTTACGGAGTGTCATTTTTAATCTTTCCTCCTCATAACTCTGTTTGAAGTCCGTATAGTGTGAACATGCACGAGCATAACGTATCAATTGAGATATGTAAACACCATACGACGGAGCAGAGGGTATGTTACTGCTGGGAAATGGGAGTAACAGAGAATCGTCAATATATCTGAAAGTAAAAGGTTTTGCAAAGTGCTTTTCGTCTTGTCATTGAGAAGGTTCGATATGAATTCTGCTTCATATGAGTACAATAACAACTTGCAAATTGACGTAATAGAGACGAACATATGCAATCGAACAACGAAAACTACTTACGAGAAAAGTTACAACATGCAAATACGCATACGTGGTGCCAAATAAAATGTCTTTACTCAGCGATCGAGAGTTAAAGGGTGCACTTCTTTAAATAAAGACCATGCAATTTCTCCTTTTACGGCTAAAACTGTGTCACTTTTACTTTGAAGTTTCGTAAAAATATATCCTTTATGGAAAAATCATATGCACTACTTTTTTTTTTCAAAGGTCAAAACATAGGGCTGCGAGCATATTTTTAACATTTATATGCCTCGAGCTTCCAAGGGTTTAAACTTATACTAAAATTCTGTACTACCCTCCTTTTACTTTGGGTCTTCCTTAATATCTAATGTGGCCGCTATCTATGTGTATTTTTACTGGTAAAATTCCCAAATTGTGTCTCTATGAGATCGATGAAACATAGAGGTCATATCTGGGAACCAGTATTTAAACAAAACAAAATATCTATGAATATTATATATCTCCAAAAAGAGGCGTGGTTTTAAATCAGCTGTATTTACAAAGTGCAACCTAGATAATCAAACTGAAAAATTGAAAGTTGGCAGTAGCTTAGCAGAACTTTGCTATTGAATCTTAACTTTTATAAGTTGGTCAGCGTTAATCTCATGAATAAGATTTAGTTATAATGCAGACTATAATTTTACCTGTAGTATTCAAAACCTCATTATTACTACTCTTGTATCTATACAAGCATCATTATTGGGTTACATCATTATTTACATGTATCACTAAACAAAATATACATGATATAAATTGGAAATAATTTTTTAAATATTTCTGCAGATCAGAAACCTACAGATGTTGTAATATACATGTTTTGTGTTGCTGCTTTTGGACTTCTTCTTGTAGCTGCATTTTCAGTTTGGAAATTTAGGCAAACCCTTTTACGGGTAATATCTTCTTGGAAAACAGACAACCTTCATATGATGAACATCGCATGGCAATACAGTTCAAATTCAAACCAGATGAATATAATCGGTCATCCAAATTAGGACTGGAAAATATATATTCTGTCATTAATGAAAAGGAAATGCTTCCATTTTGCGAAATAGAATAGAATGACGATTCGAAGAATTCAAGAAACAAACATTGTTTTATAGTCATATATATTTTTTTTTCTAAATTTAGCAGATGCTAACATGTATGGCTGTTATGATTTCTTCAATTAGACAAAACGTTATTTGCTACAACTTTTATTAAAGATGATATTAAATGCACTGCAGTCTAATGAGTGATCTTTAGTCAAAAACAAGTACCTATTTGAAATATCATCGTTTTCTTCCAAACACTAAGTTTTAACAATAGTGAAAACTATGTCATTTCAAAAATGAGTCATGAATCTACATTTTCCTACATTGAGTATAAAACTACTATTCTTGCAAATTGGTAAAATATGCAAATAAAATATTTGTATTTGAAAAATTGAAGATATTACTCCAAGTATTTTTAGACCTATGACAGTAAAAGAGAGGCAAAAGAAACCAAAGGGACATTCAAACTTATGAGCATAAAATAAACTTGCAACGCCATGACTAAAAAAAAAAAACCAACAAACAAGCAACAGTACACAAAACACAACATAACAAAATGAAGACTGAGCAACATGACCCGCACCATTAACTGGGGTGGTCTCAGGTGCTCGAAAGGGTAAGCAGATCCTGCTTCACATGTGGCACCTGTCGTGTTTCTCATGTAAGTATCAGTCCGGTGATAAGTCTAATTCGGTAGGTCACATTCGGGTAAAAGGAGCAGGGATTGTAGTTACGATAATTGGAACATATCGATCGTCATCTGTTAAAAGATATTCCATAACGGTCAACCAATTCGTGAAGGCGTCCGTAAAATCTACAAAGGGCGATTTCAACTTCACAACTTGGAACTATTGATTTAATAGCTTCCTTGTGAGCAGCAACCCTCTATCATGATAGGAAATACAGGCCCTGGAATATCGTATCAGCTGGAAGATATTTACTCCGTATGGCGGCGCCACATAGAAATGGAGTGTTCACAATTGGGAAGCTGAAATCATCTCTGTTGTCGTCAAGAGTAACCTTAGTGAACTTGCTATCAAATATTGTGACAAAAAGTTTCTGTAATTTAAAATTTCTTTAGAGGTCATTTTGTAAAACTATGTTAAATTCAAGGTAACTTTGTCTCCGCTTGCTTATTAACCTTTAAACTTGAAAAACAGATATTTTCCTATGAAGAACTAGTAAATATATTTGTAATTAAATCTAGGTGCAGCTATATCTGTTGTATTAATTACACTAACCAACAAATATGCACGTATTGGACATACTGCAAAATTATTAAAGCTTCAAATGTCTGCATATTATTGCTTGTTTTAAATATAGTATACTGTCAACAGATTGGCATTCCGATGGGTATTACCTTTGCCCAAGAATAGATTACGTTAGTTGTATTCGGCAAAACCTTTCGGATATTTAGGTCCTGAATGCTCTTCAACTTCGTATTTTATTTGACCTTTTAATATTTTGGATTTGATTGGATCAGTAATGAATCTTATGTAAACGAAACGCGCGTCTGGTGAACAAAATTTTAATCCTGGTTTCTATGAAAGCTATTTTTCTTATTATAGATTTATTGCCTAACTGTGATGATTTAAACATTTTAGTAAACACCAGTTGATATATATGTCAACAATATCAGGCTATGCAAATGCAATTCAGAATACTGAATTCATTCTTTCTAAATACATCTTTGATAGTGACAAGTGTCTCATTTTTCTAAACTATGACATGATAATTTAGCATGTTAACCTTAATATTCAATTAATGATAAACGGAACATTTTTTTCTTTTCCCTGAGTGGATCTTCTGTTTACTTCTTCTTATCATGCATGCATTTGTCTGTTGATTTGGTGTGTTCGTTTTAACAGTTATGTCTAAATTTGCAATGAACGGATATTTTTATAACCAAAAAGTTTTAATTTATCTCGTTATATGTTTTATTTAGTCACAACTTGTTTATTCATCCCTAGGTTTTGAAAAGTCCATCCATTCATACAAGCACCACTGAAACGATTGGCTGTCATACCCTGACTTAGTCCTTATTAATTGTAATTAGTTTAATAACAACAAAAGATACCTTGAATGTGTACAATAAAACCGGTGTGAGAATATCAAGTAAACTGCTTTTTAACAAAACATTTGTACATTTGAATTATTACTGAAAGCAGCCACATGCATTCATCCCGTTTCACTCTTTAATTGGGCGGTACTTTTGTGTAAATATACAGCTTGGAAACTCTATCAGTTAAAGTTTATCTGTAAATAACAAATGACATAGTTGTGTTTGCTAATGATGAAACTTTAAATTTACTCACCAATCATCTCCATCGAACGCCTACGACTTGTGTTCTGACATATGGGAACAGCCTCCACAAACTAGTGGTTTTTTTTTAAACACAAGCACAAAAGTATGAAATAAACAACAGGGTCTAATTCACATATCACAAAATTATTGATTTAACATATATCTTTTCGGCCATCAATTCAAATCTCCCAATTAGCTATATCGTCACCTCTATGATACATCGTTCCGGCTAGCTGAATAAGAGTCCTGTCCATAGCCATGTGCTATTCATCAATGCTGTCAACAGTGCCATCAGCTAAATGTCCCATATCTGACTCGAAGGGCCAAATGTAGAAGTATTTTATTTAGATTAATAAAGATTTACATTTTATACCTTTGTCATCAACATCAAATCATTGCCAGGTAAATGGTTTTGAAGTCTTTTCATACAATTATGGAACTATACAATAAATGCAGAAGCCCAGTACAGTTGAGAGATTAAGCATGTTTTAGTTTGAACTAAGACCGGATCAGTGCATGGTTTTAATTGTTGCATCATCGTCGCTAATAAGATATTATTTTTATGATAAGATAATAATATCCTTTTGGGAAAGTGTTCAGTAATAAGAAGAATGAGTTTTGTCCTATTTAAGGACTTTATATGGGACTGGATATGTCAAATGATAAAATACAAAACGAGTCATCTTGGTAGACATCATATTAAAACGAACTTGGGTACCCATGAGTTGTGGTGAATACTATTAACTTCATAAGTAAAAATACATCAGCATGGCCATGACTCATCCACTATCAGACATTCGTATGCATGTGGGCTACTGCAGTCACTAAGCATCATTCATGCTAAAACTGACTTGAATATTCCATGCCTTGAATTTCCTATCATGATTTCCTTAATAGAGTTGATGCTTACAAGGAAGCTATCGCATCAAGTGTTCCCGAGAAAAGAGTAAATATCACGGAAAGGTCGCATGTAACGTCCACCAAAAGGCAACATGAGCAATTTAAATATGTCCAAAACATTTATTTCATACAAAATGAAAAGTAATCATGGACTATTGTCAAATTGTTCTACAAATGTGGATAAATAAAACAAAATCAGTTAATCGATTTTATTGATGTTAATTTAAACATGGAACTCCTTATTACAGAATCTTGTGATGTTTGGAGGTCGGTTCAAATCTATTTATCAGTGATTCAGTATGGATTCAAATTTAGATATGTGGAACTATATAGAAATTAGGATACATCTACAGAACACAGAATGGAAACTGTTGTCTTGAACTTAAATAAATATAGGTGAACAAACTGTCGAAAAAGTGCAATTTGAGCACCCTTACGTTTACATTCTCGTCTTTCATTTATCACGAAAAAGTATTTCTATTTCAAATTTTCACATTTTGTGAGATTTTGGGGTTAGATAAAGTTTATTACCAGTCCACTATTGTGTGATGCCTAATCACAAATTAGAAGCCTGGTATCATTGATGAGTTTCTTTTATATAACGTGTCAATGTTTTATAAGTGTAACACGATGGATGTTGCATGTTTAGCAGGATCTGTGTACCCTACCGAAGTACCTGAGATCACCCCGGTTTTTGGTGCGGTTCGTGTTGATCAGTCTTTTTTTTCTATATGTTTTGTATACTATTGTCTGTATCTCAGTAAGTTTTCGTTTTTCTGTTATGGCATTGTCTGGTCGTTTCCAACTTATGAGTTTGATTATCCCTTCAGTATCTTTCGATCCTCTTTTCTAAGACCCACAATAACTTTTGTCTTTTCATATTTTCTCAGCAAAACTAGGATCAGTTTTAAAAGATAAACCTTTTAACTTTAGTTTTCGACAGAAACTTTCCAATATAAAAGCGATGTAGAAGGGAAAAACTGGCAAATTATACCATTCAAACTCATACGTCGAATTTTAGTTCAGAAATATCACAAGTGATTTAACTATGACGTCATAAACATATCGAAATTTACGTAGTTGACCTTAAATACCCATGTCACGCAGTTTTTGTCAAAATGTATATGAGCAAGAGCTTCCCAAAACGATATTTTATACAAATTAGTATCTTTGTAAAATACACTTGTAAAAATTATCTGTTTTGGGTAAAGGTTTTTTCTATCTAATTATTAATGGGAAGAACATAAAATGAGGATATTTGTCGCAATTCCTGTTGTTTTGCTTTATATTTAAGATGTTTAAAACAATGCTGACAATATTTTAAAGAACATTAAAAAAACCAAATACTGATATCTGACAGACTAATGTCTAATGTATATTTGCTAGGTAAATAATACTTTTGATTTTGAAATTCAAGGGGCCTATAAAATAGACTTTCTTCTTTGTCATTGAAATCACGAAAAGAAAATCCTTGAAAATATCCACATTTACAGTATCAGGATTTAAAGCGGCAAAAATATTTAAGCTCTTAGAGACATTTTCCGATCATTTTGACTCACTTTCCGTGAACTTCCAGTTGACCATTTGAACTACTAAATGATAGTACAGTCAGTGTTAAAGAGCAGATTTCTTTTTCACAACGTACATCAGTTAAAAGAAAGGATTGATAAACGAGCTTTAAAGAAAATTGGTAGTTTGTTTCCTCTTTGAACACTTTATCTGTTTGTTCAGGACAGGCGCTTTATGCAATATAAACAGTCTGGTTTATATCTACAGCATTACCAAATAGTGTGACTTACATACTAGGAGTAATTCATACATGTTATCTTGGCACATTTTACTATATATCTATATTTCAATTAGATACAAACAAGTCTAAATTGAAAACAACGTTCAAACCTATGATTGCGTTGGAAAAAACTGCAATCTTTATACGTGTGCATGCAAAACAAATTTCTTGGTAGAGGGTCTAAATACAGCACAAACAACATTTTCCAAAAGACCAAAAAGTGAAAAGTATATTTTAACAAAACGCATTTGACTAGCAGGTCGAACAACGGATGTTCTTAAACCCTGCTGACTGCCATTGGCGATTGCCAAATAGACGGATCACAAGATGAAACAAAATGGATCTTAATTATTAATTTAATACCAAACAGAAAACAATAAAATTAAATTAGATGACATACACTGATAGTTGTTTCCTTAAATTGCACAAAATTCAAACTTTAAAAAAACATTTCCGTGTTTTCCAAAATATACCAATCAAGTCAATTTCAATTATAGTCGGCCATATTGTGACATTAAACATGCTATTCATATTCAACATATTTATACTTTTGCTGTATGGAATACATAATACTCAAACATTGCAATCAATAGATCAAGACGGAGTTTGTACCAAAACTACTATAAGGTAAGTACAGCCGTAGATATTCAAATACACAAACACATGTATGGCATTTGAGAACCGCACAACAAAGTACCCTTATTTTACAATGTAAGTTATAGTCTACTTTAGTGTCGTTTATTCTATTTGTAATAATTGTATATTTTCGTCAATTCATCGGCGAAAATGGGGATTGAATCATTTATTTCACATTCTTTTCTATGCCGATAAGTTATAGCAAAGGAGCTTAAAAATCAGGCCACAATTTGCTTCCTTGAAATCATAATTAATACTGACATTTCCTTTAAGCGCTAAACCAAAATTTTCAAACTGCTAAAATTTCATATAGGCTTCATCTACTATTATAGATTAAGAATTCCTAAATGTAGACTACAGAAAATTATACGATATATGGTTATGTTTAGCATTTGCTTTATTATTGTTGTATAGTGTGGAGTTGTAATAGTGATTTTAATATTAACAGAGAGCTGTCAGAATAAAAATACTATAAAATACCATTCAGCTCCTTATTTAAACAATTAAACCAAATGACAAATGAACAATTAATGACATATCACAAATTTGCGTTGTTAAAATAATGCCCACACATTAATCCATAATCCTTGCGAAATTATGTTAAGGAAACCTGGTACTTCCTAAACTAAAACTAATACTTCCAATATGAAATAAGATGTAACTGTATATGGAGTGTATATCTCCGAGTTGATACGACATCCAAGAGCTTGCATTTTCAATCATGATGTCCTTGATACAAAGTGACTGCTTACAAGGAAGAAATTGAACAAAAGGTTTAAAATTCGTAAGTGGAATTCATTGCTTCGAAAGTTTTACGGATACCATCACACGAGGGGTTGCAATTGGCGTTATGGAATATCCTTTTCACAGATGACCACAAATATGTTCAAATTGTCGTAAGCAAAATTCCGTTCTCTTAACTCAAATATGATATCATCGATTGAGACTTATCACCTAATTTTCACTTACCAATAGCAACATGACGGGTGCCACATGCTGATCAGGATCTGTATACTCTTTAGGAGCGGATCATTTCGGTTTGTTTGTGGGTTCTTGTTGCTTAAATTTTAGTTTTATTGTTCACTTGTTTTTCTGCTGTCGTGTTTTGTGGTTGTTAATGTTGTCACTTAACTGAATATATTTTGTATTTATTCTAAAACTTTACGGTCGAATGCCAAATTGTGGGAAAATTTTAATAATATTGTTAATACATAAATATCCAATGTTTTGTGAACATATTCAGAGTTAAATTTTTCGATTTTCTTTCGTTGTGATTTTAAATTCGATTGACAAAACTATGCCTTACTATGTCGTCTCCGTTCTTCCAGTTGTATAGAATTATAGAAATATATATATAGGCATGCATGATGATATCACGAATTATATAAAAGACGAAAAGTGTGCAAAGTATGTCACGTAAGGTCTTTGATGTATAAGTAAGTTTAATGTCATAGTCTATAGTTGGTTGATAGCTGCTAGCGGCTTGTTTGCTTTTGTTTAATCTGATGAATCTAATTTGATATCTTAATGAACATGTATGATACTAGGTTTTTATTAAGTACATGCAAATGAATATTTTAAATGTTTCTAGAAATATGTTGTATATTTTTTAAGAGTCATCGTAATCTCTTTAACGAATGTCTATCATAGTTTTGGGACATGTTCGACTATTGTTTGTTCAGGAAAATGCCTTTTATGCGTGACATATAATTCATTTAGATCAACGGTGTCAGTAATACATTGAAGTCGATCGTTTTCATATGTTTGCAAAAACATATTCCAATCATATTTTCGACTACATTTTTCAAACATTAGCCCAACTGGTTTCATATAATATAAAAAAAAAAGAAGATGTGGTATGATTGCCAATAAAACAACTCTCCGACAGAGACCAAATGACATAGAAGTTAGCAACTATAAGTCACCGTACGGCCTTCAACAATGAGCAAAATCCATACCGCATAGTCAGCTATAAAATAGATTCGA
The DNA here is from genome assembly GCA_017311375.1 of Mytilus coruscus. Lineage (NCBI taxonomy): Eukaryota > Metazoa > Mollusca > Bivalvia > Mytilida > Mytilidae > Mytilus > Mytilus coruscus. The sequence goes on along the minus strand of JAASAO010001946.1, from coordinate 68,424 downwards.
TAGATAAGCGTTGGTTTGTAAGAAAGAAACCATAAACTTTGCGTCCACCAACTTATACAATACGATTGTCTATTATGTATATATAAAGGTAAAAGCCCTGTATGTCCGTTGTACCGATGTGTATCATATGTTCATTGATATCTAAATTGCAACCCATTAGTAGCTGAGAGGTTTCGACGTTTTATTGATGTCAGTCATACATTACCGACTTCAAGGAGGGTTCTGTTCAAGTGAAGGCATATAAAAATTACAAATGTTTAAAACAAGTGAACAGAAATCAGTAAATTAGCCAATTCAAACTTAAATAAATTAAGCACATAAAGGAAACAATTGAATATTATTTGCTGAGTCCATTTCAGCGACAGATTTAGGACGCGTTGATTCTAGAAACATAATTCTAAACCTCTCAGCTCAAAGGGTAAAAACCACGGTAAATGCTTATGCTGACGTCTCAGCAATGGTTTAATTACATATAACAATAGCTATTTTTTCCATAGACATGTCTGTACAAAAACAAATAGAAACAAAACATGTTTTGTACCTTTACGTATTTCAGAAGTAGTATTGGATGCGTAAACGTCGCGCGTTGATTAATGTTTCTGAATCAACTTCTTATAAATTCTCTGGCTTAACCCATTTCTGGTAAAATGAGTGTCTATTTTATGTGTTGACCATAAATCAAGGAAATACAAAAGATAATTTCATAATTTGTCTATTTTGATATTAAACAGCCGGAAATGATTGTATCCACACAGTTCACATCTATATATTATAGAATTCGAGCAGATAACAGAAGTGAATTACAACTTCAATATTAATACATCTGGTACATGCTAATTTGGCCATTATTCAGGAGTGTATTCAATCATTGCTGTTAGACATTTTGTAAAACCAAGATGAAGGCAATACCTAGCTATTATACAACCAAAATTAATTATTTGAACGTGAACAATCAATTGTGATTTAGTTTTGGATGTATTCATATTTTATTTTTCAACACGTTGGTAACAAATGTCGGAATGGTAAATATTAAAGTGCAGTGGCAGAAGTGCAAAAGTTGTCTAAATTTCGAGTTTAATCTCCCAAATAACACACGGCTAAAAGTGGTCTTAACTTAAAGACAAATATGTCTATTATATTTTCCACCCTGTCTTAAGAATTTCGTATGGTCATATTTTTCTAAAAAGTCGTTTTAATGGCTAGAGTATATTGGAAGTTTGCAACCCCTTTTACAAAATGAAAATTTAAATATATTTGCTTACATGTAATTAAAAAAAGATTTCTAGCTATTATCATATGTCAAAAGTTTTATTCTTCTAATCTATAAAATTTGCAAAGTTCTGACTGTTTAAAAGTGAAGTAATTTTCATTTCAAATTCAGATACAAACTTTAGTTTCTTCTTCATAGTAGTTGTCATTACTAACTAATATTGCTATAAGCATATAGTACTCCATAAAACTTGTTACCGATAAAATTTCAGAGCGTAAATATTAAAAATTCATAAGGTATCAACGAAAAAGAATAAAGCAAAAACTTCTATTTCATTACGGAACTTGATCACTTCCTTTCATCACTTTGTGTGTATTATTAAACCTTACGGCCAATAATTTGCACTCAACTGATATATGAAATTACTACATTTTTCGCTATTATATAAAGATATTTTCAGTTATTATAAGTGAACTTATATATGTACAAAATATGTTTGTATATGTTTATATTTTTTTCTATATCTCGTTAAATACCACTTTGTCAGGAAAGTCTTATTGTATAAAATCAAAATAGTTGAACGGATTTTTTCAGTTAGAATCATTTAATTAAATTAATTTAAAGTGCATTCATTCGTTGGCATAATGATAAGATTGAACAACTTCTAGAAAATACATGGACCCTTTTTTCCTCGTTTATGTCATCGTTTCTAACAGGAAAACTGCCGATGACAAATATTTTGAAGAGGTGAAGGTTTTTTAACACACTTTGACTGAAGAGTTCCAGATGTGGAGTTGTAAAAGGTCTCCCACATTTAATTTTTGGGACATGTTTAAGCAAGCCATTCAAATACTTTTTCAGAACGTTAGATCTCTTCACTTGAACTCCACTTCTGCCATGTTTCCTTATATAAATATGTTACAAATAGGATCAACTACTCAAGATGGCTACCTGTCAATCTGCTAGATATGCTAGCTTTACCACTGGATGTAGAATTTGCATTTCACCGAGGTGAGTTCGATACGTCAAAACCTGGAATGTTTAATGGAGTATGGAGTGACGTGGCAACTGAAAAACTGTCCTAAAGGATTTCAAAGGTTGTTGTGGAATCAGTGGTATAACACGTCAAAAGCCAGCCCTAATGAGATGGTCACTTACTCGACATATGCATGCAGACTTTACGTCAGAAATGAAAACCAGGTATGGTTGCATCAATGACAAAAGCGTTGAGCATGATGAATTAAAACCAACAGCTTTAACTCGAGATGAAGAACAAGTTCAGAACATTGCAGGTCATGTTTTGAAATAATGACTAACCCGTTCGCCACTGAACTCCACACACCATCACTAATCAACATTTCAACTGGAATGCACGCTTTGAAGGACATACAGACCTTTTGACGTCGGCCGTTGATGATGTTAACACAATCGCAAGATCATTTATCGACGGGGCATTTGCGGAAGGCAAGACTCGTAGTTTCTTTGGTTCTATCCTCGGTCAAAGTTAAAAACATTCGTGGAACTTACGAAGAAAACGAAAATTAAAATGCAGAATAGGAGAAATTTAGAATCTTCACATCAATCCTGAAATCGTGTTCCGTCGAGCATTGGTGTTAGCAAATAGTCGAGATGAGAAGGTTTTGTCAATTCCGATTGGTCCGATACCTACAACCCTTTTCCATGATAATAATTGAAAATCCTGTAAAGCCGATCTTTGCCTTCAACTCGAGAACGAGACATCGTATTGCCACTCTTCTCACCCCGATTTCGACAAATCGCTTAACAATTTGAAAACCTTTGGTGACCTGGGGAAAGACCTCCGCTGGTTTTCAGGGGCTACTACTGTTGTTGATGTCTTTGACAGATATGACGTCAAACTTTCTATCAAGGCAGCAGAAAGGGACCGAAGCATAAAGGTCTTCCAAGTAATTGAAGGTCGCTCCCTTACAGACTGGAAAAGTTTTTTTTATCTTCCAACGAAAATAAGCAAGCATTGCACCTGTTTCTTTGGAATTTTATTGTTTGTTACCACCAAAAGACACCTAATGCCCTAGCAAAAATAGTGAACCAACTTTAGCTGGAACTTTTTCCGATCCTCAAATCGTAAAACGCATTTGTGCTTAAAATGTCTTTGACTACGTCGAGCTTTACAGTACGGACGAGGAAGCTTATACGCGCATGATTTTGCACGCCATGTATGCCGATAGACAGTTTGGAAGTGGTGGCTGTAAAGGAAGGATCATAGTAAAATCCCTGACACGGATGTTTTAGTTCTGTGTGTCCAATACTAGTATTTTTCCTCCTGAAAACACAGGAACTGTAACCAGCAACAAGGATGCAAGACGTTTTATAACTATACATGAATTATGCAGTTCTTTGAATTCCATCGTCAGTCAATGCTTGTATTGCCTGCCGTACATGCAATTTCAGGATGTGACTCCACATCGGCAATGTTTGGTATAGGTAACAAAACGGTTTTCAAAGTCCTGAAACAAGTGTATTGTGATGTTGATGAATCTCTTTCAGTTGAAAGAAAGCTCGTGGTTTTGTTTAATGATCAAAACAGTAAATTCAAAAGTGTACACAGTGACTTACAAATAAATTGCACAATAAATTACGTGTAAAACTTTTGACTTCTAAAGATACGTCTCTGGCCAACTTAGATCTCAATTAAAGTTTGGATGGATTGATAAGGATGGTTTAAAACCGGCATTTTTCGAGGGTCAAATGTCTTGGGACTTCCTACAAGACCTTGTCTGTACTTGTAAAGGAACATCTGTGTGCTCGAAAGAACTTGTTGAGCAGAACCTTTCATGAACAGATATATGTCCGTGCCAGGCAAAAGAAATATGTGACAACATTAATACACGTCTTGTGATGGTTGATGGAAATGAAGATCAGGCTTGAGTACCTTTTGAAGTCTGTGGTACGTTGCAAGTGAAAAACGGGGTTTATGGGAGTAAAACCGATAATATTATAGAAATTAACCAGAGTAAAATACACAACAGTAAATAATGCTATGGAAGCAGCAATAATCGGTGAGAAAAATAACAGAGGCAACGAAACGTCCATAAACACAAAAGTATCCGCAAATTAAATTTAAGGTCACATTTGACTATAGTGCACTCTTGCTTCTGGCCTCACCCAATGTGCTAGATTAAAAATAATTTTGATGTATTGTCCTTCGTGACACTTAATGTTTACGTTAAATTGAATTAATTTATAAGGTTAAGGTGCTATAAACATTTTATGGGTTGAAAATTGGATTTTGAGAAAAAATATCTATGATTCAGGTTTTGTATAAAAGAAACATAACTAAAGCCAAAACAGTATCTTGTGTATTTAGGTAGATGTTAGAAATAGAAAATAATGTCTAAATTGAAATCCTTCAAAATTTTCACAGATTTGTAAAGATTACCTTTGACCTCAATTAAAAAAAGATTGTGAATATCCGGTCCAACGAGAGGCATTTTGTTATAGTACAAGGTTTCCTCATTCGAATGATATATAATATAGATGTGTGTTCGGTGGGAGATTAAATTTTAAAAATATGCCCTCAGTCACCGCACTATTAGCGATACGAATTCGAATCATGTTCCCGGAATGAACATTTTAAATTTTATTTTTTTTCTTGAGCATTATAATCACAGAGAGTACTATATATTCCATTGGCATACAATGGTGATAATGTTTACTTTTTGTCAAAAGTATTTGTACAGTTGTAGCTGTTATAATAGACTGGATTTGATAAAAGTCTGTTGAATGTTAAAGTGATGTTTTTGGACCACTTTTATCAAACAAAGACAAATTGATTGATGAGATATATATCATAAAACTAAAATCATATCAATTAACCGTATGCTTTGATGGAAATGACTATACAACGTCCCTTTTATGCCTAGGTCACACATTTCACGGATTTTCCTGAAGAGCACAATAAAGTGAGATCACTGTTTTAAAAAAAGCCCGTATGCTTGGATAACAGAACATACAAAGTCGACGTATTACGGATCTTTGTACAGATACAAAAATCTGCCTGATTATCAGATCTGCGGTGAGTTTCCCCCAAAACTCAAAGAATATATTAACTTCAGAATCTGTTGAAAAAGAAACGGAAATATGGCAACGTTTCCGATTAGGGAATTAAGTTGTGATGTCATTTGCAATGTAAACAAAGAAACGTTTTCATCAGGTAACGTTTTTATCATATAAAAAATGTACATTTAAATAGTAAAAAGACAGAAAACTCTGTGATTTTAATGTAAACAAGAAGACGTGTTGCTATGAAGCATCGACCATCTTTCGAGTTGTTATGGAGCGGATCTGTATCATAAACGACAAGTGTTAACATGATCACCAATCATGGAAAATTAATGGATTCCATAGTAGCAGCTCAAAGAAATATAGGACCATTATCTAAAATATCAACTCAACGAAACAAACATATTTGGAATAATAAAATAGAACATTCATTGAAAATGAATAAATCATCACTTGATAAATGGAAACAGAAAGGAAAACCTAAAGCTGGTGAAATAATGCAAGAACGAAAACGAACTGAAAAGCAAGTGCGCAAAGCCCGAAGACAAGAAATTGCACGGCAACGAGATGAGTCACTACAGAAGATCATGAACGCTAAACAAGGAGACAGCAAAATCTTTCATAAACTTGTAAATGCACAAAGGAAACAAAAAAAATGCCATATCAGATCTTACGGTAGAAGACAAAACCTATTCTACAAAGGAAGAAATACTCCAAGGTTGGAACGAACATTTCAGCAAACTCGCAACACCTGAGTCTAATAACCTAAATTCTGACCATACCAGCAAAGTATTTGATATAGATATTATTGAAGAAATCTGCAAACAAAATGCTATACCCTAGTTTTACATCAGAAGAAATTGACAAAGCCATAAATCAGTTGAATAAACACATAAACATGGTGAAGATACATTACTGCAGGCAATTACATCTATAATAAATAGCATCTGTTCCTCTGTAACCATATCAGATTGCATAAAAAAATGAATTCTAACTCCAATATTCAAAACAAAGGAAAATCAACTGAGGCCAAAAATTATAGAGGAATCACTGTACTTCATATTATCGGGAAAATACTGGAAATATTACTGAGGAAATTGCTAAGAGACATCAACGATATTCTTCAAAACCGGCTACAGCGAGATTTCACTCCTAGGGTATCTCCTCTATACAATGCCCTCATACTTTTCGAATCCATTGCAGAATCAATGGACCAAAATATACCGGTTTTGTTGTTCTATTGGATGCCAAGCCTGCATTTGATGTAGTCAATATTAAAAGCTTACACCGCAAACTTTTCCTATAAGGAGTAGGTGGATCCTCTGGCTCTTAATCCGCCAATTGAGTACCTACACCACAACCTCTATTAAATGGAATGGTCTAATGTCCAAACCTTTCCCTGAACAACAAGGAGTAAGACAAGGTGGAATACTTAGCATCAAACTGTACAAAGTATATATAAATGATATAATGGACCAACTAGAAAACAGCGGTCTTGGTATCCGAATCGGAAATATATATTGGGGATTCCCGACTTGTGCAGATGATGTAGGCCTCATTGCCAATTCCCCTAATGACCTCTAAACAATGATAAGTACGGTTGAGAATTATAGCACTCAAGAAAAGTACTCACTCCAACCCACCAAAAGTGTTATACTAAAGCACGGGCCACCGTCAAAAGATACAGACTTCAATTTTAAAATAAAAAATACAGAAATGAACCAACCAGATCAGCTGTACATAAAACACAGCTCAGACTTGAAAAAAACAACTGTCAGCATCCATGTTGATGAAAACATCTCAAAGGCAAGGCGAACTATGTATAGCCTGATGGGGGCCGGTCTTCATGGAAAGAATGGGCTTAACCCAATAACATGTCTACACATTTTCCACATTTACGTACTTCCTGTTCTTATCTATGGAATTGACATTCTACTACCAGACAAAAAGCACTTAGAGCCACTAGAAGTATTCTATCGAAAATCAATTAAACAGATCTTATCGCTTCCCAATAACACAGCGGATGCAGCTATTTACACTATAGCAGGAGTCATTCCAGCCCAAGGCACCATACACAAAGCAGCTATAAATATATACAACAATATTTGTGGTATGGAATCCTAAGTAGAAAAAGATCTTGCTGAAAGGCAACTCTCAATATCTGGATTTAACTCCAAAACCTGGTTTTTCTAAAATACGTTGCTTACTGGCACAATACAACCTACCCTCAGCGCATGAACTTTTACAGAACCCAGTCAGTAGATACCGATGGAAAGCAAATGTTAAGAAAGCAGTTGACAACGTTTGGCATGAACAACTAAGGACAAAAGTATCATTATACAGCTCTCTTCGCAACTTATCTACAAATAATATATTCTGGCGAAACACTCATCCATGTCTTGCAAGTGTTGGTACCTCTAATCAAGATATTAGCCGTCTTCAACCAAAATTAAAGCTGATAACAGGAACTTATTATCTACAAAGTAATAAGGCTGCATTTAACCAAAATGCAAGAGATCCAACTTGTCTTCTCTGCAATGAAATCTCAGAAACTGTTGAAAATTTTCTTCGAGAATGTAAACCTTTGCATGATACCTGTATGTCATACTTGTATGAATTAGACAGCTTTTACGTAGCTTTAAAACTGTGCTAAATGATTTAACCTAACCAGCTTAGTAAAAGATAAACAGCTTATTTTAGATCCAAGTAGATTATTATGCGCTTGTGACTGTAGATGCAAATGTACTGACAATTGCTTTAAAGTAGAGTATAAAACCATGAAACTCTGCTTTGCCTTACATGTCCAAAGAAATGAACTATTGAAGGCCTTACCGTTTAGCAAACGAAAAGGTCAACGAATGTAGCAAACATCCACCCACGGGGCGTAATCTTTTATTTTTGTACATCCTAGTCCACTGTAAATATAGTCCTGTAACTAAAGTTATGAACTTTTAACCGATTTTGAATAGAAGTGCTCCTTTGAAGGAGGGAATTCCTTATACAGATACAGATACATGGCGATGACCAATTGACAAATGTTATAGGACTACATACAACTTTGAATCTTCATGTTTTTTGTTAAATGTCAAGCGAAAAAAAATAGCATTAAAGCAAAGTCTATCATAAATCAAAAAGAATACACATTTTATTGTTATTGTGTTGTTGTCCATATTTTTTTTTTTTTTTTTGGTAATCATATATAATCATATGACTTACATGGCATCGTCCATCAACAGAACCGGAACAGGGCAAATGCAACTGTTGGAAAAGTTAGTAATTACAGTGATTAAAGAGTGATTCTGCGTTTGGATCTGGTTTGTCAATCATAAGCTGAAGATCATTTACAGGACATTTCTCAGATTTTGTTTCATACATTCTTTTGTCAGCAGAAGCCTCAGAAGTCCACGTTGGCAATTTTTGACGTGTTTCATGTGAGAGCGTAATATAGTTCCTGTCATTTTCATCTTTTGGAATATGAACGATTTAAGATTCAACTGCTGATGAAAATCTAGACCTCGTGTGACGAAATGCATAAATATAATTGCTAAATTATACCACACCCTATAGTGATGAAGGAATGGGTTTCTAGCAGAATACAGGTAAGTACTTATTATGTGAAGTCCTAGATCTGACTGAGAAATTACTTCCTTGTGTTTTGTAGGTCTAGACAAACCACTTTTCATGTTGTGTTTTAATTTCCAATCCAAAATGTCATTCGACATCCTGAATTCTTTGTCACGGACAATGTCAATATCCCTATTCAGATCTCTAAGAAATCTATTGATACCAGCCCTTATACTTTTGAAAGAAGTCTTATGGTATTCATTTGCATTAGCTGACGCCATGTCTTGTTCTCTCTTTTATGTGAATTCAGGGGTAGCCTCAGCATAAAATTTGCCAAATATGTTGTTCAAATCACAAGAAGATATCAAAGCCAAGTCTACTTCAGTTCCATGACTTCACTGCTCCATTCTGTAAATAAACCCAGAATTACATGTGAAAATTCTCTAAATAATAATCAAATACTGCTTGCAAAACCGCCGAGATCAAAGCCTGGCAACTCTGTATCTCCCATGTTTATATTATAGCAGACGAATAATGATTCACGTGAAAATTACCGAATTTTGTAGAAATTTATTTTAAAAAATGTCAGTAAAATCATTTATATGCCATAAATCATTTCAAACATGTTTTATTTGCATTCATAGCAGTAAAAGCTTTTTGTTTACTGTGAATTCATTGTTATTCGTTGGATACCAATACAGGCGAACCACGAATTCAAATGTTCAACGAATTGCAAATTTTCTATAGGTTTGTATGCAGACTTCGGCAAAACCACGAAATCAAATATCCACGAAAATACAGGCATTTCTCAATCCACGAAAATTGGTACCCACGAAAATAAATGAATCCACAGTACTTTTCTTTTAAATACCGATGTCCCGTTATGTAGTTTGACCTTTTAACCTGTCCATTGGCATTGTATGTAATCTCAATGAATGAAAAAAGTAGTTCCGGCAAATGTGGGCGTGTCTCCATAAAAAAGTTACGTCTATGAGCTAAGGAAAACAATTCAACCATGCTCTATTACTGTGAAATTTATTTATTCATAGAAAAATGCAGCACATATTATTACATATAATATCTATAGAAATAGTTTGAAATTTCACCAATTGCTGCTCATTTAATCTCCATCCTTTCAACCTTGAATTATCTACATTTTGGAAAATTTTACTTTCCTTCAACTGCTTTTTCGTATCAGAATATTTAACGATTAGATAAAACATAACTTCTTTTCAAGCTTTGATTATTATAGCCTTTCTACCTTATTTGTTAAATATCAACCATAACCAATGAAATAAGTGTTCCTTTTAGCCATCTACAGTTAAAGAAAGTTACAAGAAAGAATTTGATTGGATGTGCATGTCTCACTGAGAAAACAATTCTATATTTATTTTTATTTATACCACAAATGAATGACATTTTTCATCATCATTGTTTTATCCAAAGAGAAACAACTCAATGGTTCAATCACCACTTTTATTTTTATTTATTTTTACAGTCTGTTTCATGTATGTTCTAGACAAGAAAAGAAAATACAATTAAGAGATACCAAACAAATCTGTATTATATTCTGTACATTAATGTACAGGCGGATACCAGTTGAAATTAAACAAAAGAAATGGAACTCTTCGTTAGTGAAGGTAAAAAGCCAAATTAATATGTTTGAATTGTTTACATCTGTTTCTATGGGCTTTAAAAGTTTAATAAGGGTGCATAATTTCAGATTTTATGCATCTTGTATACGTGTTTTACTTAAATTATAGTTTGGAGCTTCAGGATATTTGTAAACTTTTAAATCAAAGACAAATTTTCATAAAACAGTCGATCGTGGTAGGTGCAAATGCAAGTGGATCTTTTTGTGCATATGCATAAATTCCGCCGAAAAAAAATCCACAGAAAGATAATAGATTGATCTTTTAAAGCATTTATTTGCATCTCTGCCCCCGGCGACAGTTTTTGGGAAAAATATCCTAAAATGGGCAATAATTTTATCGAAAAGAAAGTCGAGTGCACCTTTTATGTTCGGTCGTGTTTGAGTTGTCTTTTCTGTCTTAAAACTTATAAAGCAAAAATATTTGATACATCATCTCTCTTCAGATTCTATTATTTGTATATATTTAGGCTACAGGTTGACTTAATAACAGTAAAAATTCACAGTGCTAAAAGTGAAATAAATGAGTGAAGTGAAATACCTTACTAATGAGACATAACAACAGAGTAGGTGTGTTCGCAATATCAAATTTTACTAAAAGTACTTGACGACACACTTTACAAGTGGATCTTAAAAATGCATAACTTCAAAAAAGCTTCATTTTTTGTGTGTTATCTAGGGTTATTAGTCTTCAACCTCTGAAAATGTTTAGTCTGCCCTTCTACGAAATATTTAATTAAAATTTTTAAATGTTTTTGAACTTTCGAAAATTCCACCTGACAACCGATCAGACAATAGTTTTAAGTTGACTAAATGCAGAAAAGTACATTAAATGATGCTCAATAGCTAGTAGATACATTTGTCTTTTAAAATACAACTGGCATATAAGGATCGTAATGGTGCTATGTGGATATCGATTTTAAAGATCTAAATTAGCAGCGCGTCATCCCTACCATGGCTTCCATTTTACGATTGTAAAATTAGCTGGCGTAATGGGAGATAATTTTGACGAAGTAGAATCTTGACTGTGTATCAGTTGGATCAACATTAGATGTATACTATTACCGTTCATATAAAAAGTTATTGATAAAAGATACCAAAATGGAAAACAAAATCTTGCCTTCATTCAATTCTACCAATAACTGCTTTGATCTATGTATTGATTCCAAAAATCCAAAAGGGATAGGGTTACCTCATTCCATGGATTTTAATCTATAATTTAAATTACATGATTGCATATCTTTGATAGTTTCTGTTGAATATAATGACAACTTTTATATACTCAGATCAAGTGAGAGCTTGACATATTAAAAGACATCTTTCTGTTCGTTGAAGAATGTATGATAGTCCGATATGTTTTTTTTATGTTACTTAATTTGATGGGTTGATGTCTCATTGAGATATTCCCAACATCTCCATTTGTACATGCAAAATCAGTTTTGGACACAATAAATCTATAAACTATTTTCACTATTTATTTCTAAATTTTCTTGGTCTCTTTCCACTTTAAGACTAACGGAGTGATAGTCGGAATCATCACTTTTTTTAAATTCATCATTTGCTGTAATACTTAAATCTGAAAACAGATCACATGACCCATCAAGTCCTTCCACAGCTAAAGTGAACAGATCTTGTGAAGCAGGAAATTGAATGTAACAAGTCAAAGATGTTGATGATTTATCTAGTGTTGTCCGTGTACTTAAATGTGGAAATGATATTGAAACTTTATTAAATAATGTCAGTTCATCCATTATAGTATTGCTGGGATTTATCACTGCATATTCATTTGTTACAAAACGGAATAGTATGGCATCTAGTGTGCTTGTAAAAATCTTAAGATTATGCGTTACACTGTAAAACGTATGAATGGATATGCTAACTTGAGTCTAGCGATAATATTATGTATTAAATTAAAACGATAAGTATAGCACATTCAAATCTATTTAAGGTAACAGACCTTATGATAATGTATTTTCAGGAATTTATATCAACTCCTTATTTGTACTTTCTAACTTTATTAAACACATTCTTTTCTTCTTTTGTTTCTGCTTTAAACATGCGAAGGACAACAGACTTCAATATCAATAGATGGATAGCACAACGCTTTTCGTTTAGTAATTGTGAACGGTATTCTTTATTTTTGTTTTAAATTCTTCCTTTTAATTAAGTTAGTGTTTACTTATTTAGTTTATGACATTTCATATACTTTCTGTCATTCCACTGATTGAGCTTAAAAGGAATTGGTTCCGTGCCCAAAACCTACTATAACCCGACAACATGATAACATCAGTGGTTGTATTCAGTCATATCTAAAGGTTCTTTTCTTTTGAAAAACTTGCCATTTGGCGTTCAAGGAAGTATGTAGTTGAGTTCGCAATTTCAAATACAGATCATATGAAGTATCCGTGACCAATTTGATATTGATCGATGTTAAATAATAATGTCAAAATGCATCATGTTGCATTGAATTGTATTATTCATAATCGATCTGTTATGTTTTAATAACTCAGTACTGTATTGATTATTCTAATTGCAATGCAATATGATAAAACAATGTATGTATATTATACTGTGTGAATATTAAAAAACTCTTCAAAGTTACCAGACGTTTATTTTAATACGCCAAATGCACGTTTAGTCTACAAAGTCCAATCAATTGCGATCAAATTGAAACGGGTTGAAGGTCAAATAAATTACGAAGAGCATCAAAGACTAAAACATCACCAATTGTATCAAATCTGGTAATGCCTATCTTTTTCTGTGAGTAGAAAACCCTTAGTGTTTTGATTGATTAACATTTTATGGACAGTGACTCTAAATAAAACGTTCATTATTTTGTCAACGTTAGCATTATATGAATTGATGATAATAGCATAATATAAATCAAACAAAACGTACGGTTGCTGGAATTGATTTGCCTATCTTCTTGATCGAGGTATTGCATGTATTGGATATTTTACGAAAGGAGAGAGTGTACGTTGCTCGATTTTTTCAAATCTTGTATATTGATTGTTTCACCAGAAAGTCATTTACACATTGTGGAAGAATAAAAAGGAAATAACGAACAAAATTACAATGTTCTATATATTTTAGAGATGAACTCTTTGACGACCATGATTACTTAAAATGAGTGCATAAAGCTAAACGCATAAAAGAAACGCTATCCAGAAAGAAGGAACAGCATGTTCCCTTTACTGCTATTAAATACAAATGAGCTTATATAATTATCTATATACTATATCAATATATATAAATTCCTTCTTGTTAAACCCATTTGATTATGAACATACGAAAATACACAATAGCTTCATAAGATTAAACGAAACAGCAATTGTTAGATATATACAACAATAGCTGTCGATATGAAGGCAGATTGCACCGAATAAAACAATATAATTTATCAACCTAAACGTATTAGGTTCCGCATTAGAAGCGATCACACTCTTTTCCTTTCTATACTTTTATTTTATAGTTTTTAATGGTAATTTTATATCAATATTAATAACTCTTATATTGTGGCAATTTCGGTGTTACCAGAGTCAGGACAACCAGCAGAAAATATGCAGAATGGAAACATTGGCCACTGAATCCGTCTTATTTATACTTTTTATTCTCACAATTATCAACAAATACAGTACTTAAGTCAATTATAATGGTATTGAAAAACGATTCGAATTTTCAAGAGAAAAGCTAATTAAATCTACTAAAGATCCTATTTCTGGTCACTTGAATTGGCGTCCGTCGTCTATCGTCTTCCGTCGTCTATTAACTTTTACAAAGATCATCTCCTCTGAAACTAATGGGCCAAATAAAACCAAACTTGACCACAATCACAGTTAGGTAAAAACTATCTAGTTTTAAAATGTGTCCGGTGATTTGATTTTGATTTTTTGGTGTTTTAACGCCACTTTTAAGCACCTCTTTTAGGCTATTTCGTGGCGGCCAATTTTATTGGTGGAGGAAGCCGGAGTGCCTGGAGAAACCACCGAACTTCGATAGGAAAACTGACAATCCTAGTCAATTAAGAATGGAGTCGAGTGCACCCGCACGAGCGGGTTCGAACTCACAACCTCAGTGTTGACTGGCTAGTGATTACAGTAGTAACTACTTAGACCACTTGGCCACCGAGGCCCCATGTGTCCGGTGATACCAACTGCCAACCAACATGGCCAACTTGGCTTAAAATAGAACATAGGGATTAAATGGAAGTTTTGTCTTATCCTGAAAACCACTAAATATAGACAAAATTTGACGGGGCAAAATTATCAAAATAATGAGATTTACCTTCGATCTTAAACATCAAAACTGTCAGACGACGTCCTGTAGGAGTTATAAGACAAATAGTTCTTTTGACTGAAATCGTCAGTCAGTTCTAAATTGGAGTAATTGCCCTTTAATTAAGATGTTTACCAATTTTTTGCGTTTTGCCTATTATCTTGAAAACTATATTAGATAGAAAGAAATTTAAAAGAACAAAATCACCAGTAAGACAAGATGTACAAAAATGTCAAATTGCTGAAATCGTAATTTGACTCCTTATTGGGGTTATGGCCCTTTAATTACGATAATTTAACATTTTCGTTTTGCCTATCATCTTTAAAACTATTACAGATAGATAGAAACTTTAAGATAAAAATAATCAGCAAAACAAGATCTGCAAATAGGTCAGCTACATGTAGCATGTAAAAATAAAATCAGCAATACAGTTTCAACAAAAAGAGATTTAAGTCATGTAAATATTCCAGTCGAAAATGTTTGAGAGTGGTCATTGAGCCTCGAGTTTTATAATGCCAAAAAAAAAGGTCTGAAAAAGAAAAAAATGGCAAAACGCAGGGTAAAATCGGAAATGACACTTATTTTATCTTCCGTGAATGTTACCACACGGCTAACAGTCATACCTGGTGACTGAAAAGTTACCATGATACAGCAGGATAATGGATATGAATAAACATATATTTGTTTTTGGTGTGGATCAGTTTGAAAATATAAAATGTCTAAGAATGTTAATGTAACACGCCAATGAGTATAATGACAAAAGTTGTAAAAAAATTTCTGCAATACTGTCTAGCGAAATATTGCGTAAATCTATAAAATATAACAACTATTACACTCATTAGCGTGTTACTATTACATGCATAGGCATTAAAATTTACATAGAATATCTATGTAACTTAAAAAAAGACACTAACACAAATAAACAAGTAAACAAACGTAAAACGATTCATTGCATCAAATCAAACCACTATCACAACCCCTTTATTTAATAAAAATAAGAGAAAGCTGTGGTGCATCTTTGACTTATGATCATTAATTCTATGGGCGAAAAATCAAATGCCTAATAATTGGATGTTGTTATCTGATGGCAAGTATTTCATGCGTAAATCACAGAAATTAGATTATGCATTAAAATTTATAACAGGAATCACCAAAATATTGCACAGTAATATACAGCAGACCACATAAACTATCAACACCCGACTAGTTTCGTCTTAAGGGTTAAAAGCTCAAATTTTAAAGCAGCCCTAAATCCTGCAACCAGACGTTGTCTGATATTTGGCATGTCGAGTTATCTTTTCAAAATGATTGCTATGACAATAATAATGACCTTTGTTTAAATTAAAAACAATGCGTGTTTCTTTGAATCGTTTAACAACGGTAAAACTATTCCATGCATGCTGTTTCCATTCCACGTGTGTTATCATAGTATTGTTTTACATAATTATGATAAATGTTCACTATCCTAAAAGGACATTTTAAACTATGAATATAAAATATATATATATATATAAATATAAATTGCCTCACAATATAATTTTAACACACTGTTTAGTATGTATATAAATATTTACAATGTGATAAAAATAAACGCAATATTTCGCTAGACAAGCTAGCTTCCTCGAGCGTGCACCTATACAGGTGAAATCGGATGCTGATAGGAAACTTTGCAGCTCATTGTACATGAATTTTGCTGCCTTGTAAATAATTCAAAGTTTGGATGAAGTTCAAGATAAAATTTTATTAATCTTTGTACTGAATAATCCACACTCAAATAGATGTATGTTATGTGTTAATATTTATAGGCACTTATTTAATATATATATATATATATTCCAGTTTAGTTTGGTTTAATTAATGTAAAATTTCCTTGTATCATTATCCGTAGTATTTCCTTGTTTCTGCAAAACAATGCTTGCATGTTTGTTTTGAGAGCAATTAGCCAAATACCAATACATAATATGACATGCATATGTCAAAAATATTTTGTTTAATACTTGGAATACATTATATTCATACTATTAAAGGAATAGGCAAAGGTGGATATTGTACAGTAGAAAATGTAAAGTAAGTGAAATTGTGATTTATGGTGAGAAAATATTTACATAAAAGCTTGTCTATTGCAAGAATTCATTTTTTTTTTTTAATAATGTTCTGTGCAGTTGTTTAAGTCTAATATATTAAGTTATGTACAAACATTATTAAAAGCAAACGACACAGTGAAAAGAAGAAAGCGAAAATTACAGAAAACCTAATTACCGAAAGAAATAAGACAAAATCCAGGAAAAACTACACAGAAAACTAAACCCCACTGAAACCCAGTGAAGAAACCATGTGATCCGACAGTTTCTGCGGTACTAGAGATACCGTCGAGTTACTTATGTCGTGTATAAATCCGAAGATTATTTGCATTTGGTGATAGTAATAAAAAGGAAATGACAAATCATTATTTTGTTAACATAAACGAAAAACTGTGTTACAGATAACCACAGGTATGTTCATATGTACACTTGAACCAATATCATCCTTGAAATCATCAATCGTCCATTACGGCAATACTGATGGAACACGCGAGCTTTGTAAAATTGTTTTTATCTGTGATAATACATTTTGTGCCTGTATATTATTAAGCTATGATTATGCAGGTCTGTTTTCATGTTGTAGTGTGAGGACCACAAATGGAACTGATACTTCACAGAAAAAGTATTGCTGTACACATTATGAACAACAAAACAACAAGTGTAAAGGCATTTCATTTTTAACAAACTCAAGAAAAGTTGCGAATCTTTTATCGAAGTTGCCAAATATGTTGTCGGTGAATAAGTCAAGCATTTTGACGATATCATCTTTTGTGTATATGTTGTAGGAATCAGTGTGGGCCTTCAAAAGTGAGATTGTTCATGACCTCAAACAACGAATTTGTATTTACGTTTCAAATTTTAGTAAAAAGCCATGTTTAATGAGACGATGTATTCTATCTTGCAATTGAACATGGGGAATATTAGTGTAAAGAGTAGAATCTGCCAGATATCTAAGGACAAGGATGGTCCCTAGATTTAGAGAAGTGTAACAAAATACACGTGTTTTTGGAATGACTATTATCAGATTCGTTCGGAACCAAACGTTTAGAGCGTAAACTGTAGGGCTGTTAACAGAACAGAACGGTCACAATCGTTATTGGTCAAATTTGTCTGAGTACATTTAATCTTAAGTTTAAGCTGAAGTACATAATTCTTCAACTAAGAAAGACCAAATTTAACATTTGATTTAAATCATGTCAGTATTGAAACAAAAGCATCTGGGATGACCGCATCATTAGATACAGATAGTTCACAAGCAGCAATGCTAATTTTTATTTCATATAGAAATAAGACGATGTGGTATGAGTGCCAATGAGACAACTCTGCATAGATTTAAAATGGAGGGTTAACAAAAGTGGGAAATCAAAACACGATAGTTGAAGAAAAAGAACCAATTGAGGTAAAACGTAGAGTTTGAACTAATAACTACGATGTACAAGTATTAATTTATGTTTATATTGCAAAACATACTCCTGTGAATCTTGAAAGATATAAAAAAAAAACACCAAGAGCTAAAAGTCAAAGAAAACAGATAAAACTATGACCAAAATGTAAAAAGAACAAAGAATGGTCTGTAAAACTGTGTGAAGTAAACAAAAGTGAGCAATGTAAAAATAAGAATACCTTACTTCATACGTGCAAGCAGCTTAATTCGAGAAATAATGAAGGTAAGGATTACTTCTACGTTTTTTTTATTAATCATCATAATTGTTTTCTAAACCTTTGCAATATTTTTCATTTTGTAAAATTATGAGATCGTTGCTTTTGTATGAAAAGTTAATAGAATAGAGCTAAGTATATAATGATTGTCATAATATGTCAATAGAATATTACTTGATTTTGTTCAAAACATGTGGTAAAATGTTTGATTTCTTAAAAAAGAAGTGCATGCATAGTTAAAAATTGAAAAATCAATGAAAGCATTCCTTTTCCGATCAAATTTCAATGAAGCCGGACCTAATCGTTTTGATTAT
This sequence comes from Mytilus coruscus, assembly GCA_017311375.1. NCBI lineage: Eukaryota > Metazoa > Mollusca > Bivalvia > Mytilida > Mytilidae > Mytilus > Mytilus coruscus. Next base: position 49,629 of record JAASAO010001946.1, on the reverse strand, counting down.
TCAAATAACTAAAATGGGTTATGTAATGTGTGAAAACATTTTAAACAAATATAGAATTATAAGTGCAGTTTTGATCGCGCTTTTGTGTCTTGTCGGACCCCGTTTAATTTAAAAATATGTTTACTCTTATAAACACCTAGGAGGCTTTACTGAATCAGCGACGTGAATATGACTAATGGAGAAGAGTAAAGTATGTGTCAACTCAATCATTATATCAGTTAAGAGCAAGATAAAGACATGACACAATATATGTCCTCTGAAATAAATACTCAGAAAATAAGAACGTGCGAGAAACAGATCCATTTACAAATACTATCATAAGAAAATATGAATACGTAAACCGGCAATTAATAAATCAAAACAAAAGTAAGAAATAATGTTTTTAGAAAAGATGGTAGTGCACCATAAAATGTGCCAAACGTAAATATATATACGATTATGTACAACAATAATTTGTAAAATGTGGAGTTGATCTCAAACTAAAAATGAAGACATTGTTGACATAAACAACAAGTATAATTTGTTTCAACTCTATACCAGGACAAGAAATATGTGATCAATATGGAATTAGACAATGAAAACAACACTATATATAATTTAGTCCGAAGCGCTTTTCTGGAGGTACCTTAATAAAAAATCTCTGTCGTCTAAGGTCAACTTTGCCTGAGGGACTTCATGGAGTATTAAATGTTTTGTTAATTCATCGTAAAAGGTCGAATTAACGTAACTGAAACAAAAACCAAAACATGCATATTCACAAAATTGAAGATATCATATCATATAGACGCACGAACAATATTATATGATGTGACTACGCATGGTTCTGAATAACTATCTCAACGTGAATAATTCAATTTAGGTAGGTTGTACTGGTAGCCTTTTTTTATTCCACTGCCCATATCGAAATATAGATATGTATGATGGCTCAATGGAAGCATAAAATTGAGAATGGAAACAGGGAATGTGTCAAAAGACAACCACCCCGACCAAAGTGCAGAAAACAGCCCAAGGCCACCAATGGGTCTTCAACACAGCGAGAAAATCCCGCACCAGGATGCGGGCTTCAGCTGTACTAGTTCAATGAAAATGGACGTCCTGACTTGGGACAGGCGCAAAATGCGGCGGGCTAAACATGTTTTGTGAGATCTCACCCCAATACTTTTAGCCAATGTAGAATAAAGTAACACACAGCAATACGCACAGTAAAACTCACTGTTCACATATGTGGTTAAGTTGTCGGAATATGAAGGAGATTATTTTCGTAATTTTGTATCCCTAAAACCCTTTGTGATGCGCGGTGTCAAAAAGTTATTTGGGAATTAGGTTCTTTGCTTAAATTTAATAGCTCCTTATTTTTACACCATTTGTCTATGGTCATCTGCTCTTCAAATCATTTCAGAAATAAACATTGACCTCATCAGTATTGAAAAACATACACGTAAAATCTAAACGGTTTTAACAGACAAGTCGACGATTTCGAATACTGTATTTGCCATATATATGTTAGTATAATTATTTATTTATGAATTAACATCAAATGGTTCGTCATCTCCTAGATGTACCGAAGCATTGGCTACTAAGCAAAATATACTCTCAAGGACTGACACTTCACCATCTATTCATTAGTTGTTTGATAAATGTTAATCGCTGTGTCAGTGAAGTATTACTTAATCACAGTAACTGTGTTATCTTAGTTGTTTTCAATACGAGATCTTGTATCTAAATTTTGACATAGTCGAAAAATTTAAATTATGGTATGCCGCTGAATCGTGACTCGCCTATAATTCAAATTAGCTTGTCGATATACATTGTATATGACTTAAAGTTAAAATAAAAAGGTGAGAAAAAAACAGATTATTAAACCCTGGCCAAAAAAAAAAAAAAAAACAGTCGAAGAAACATTTAAAAGCCTTTTGGTCAAAAGAGACAAATAACATAAAACTATTGCATAGAAAAGTTAAGCAACAAAACCCTACCGAAACAAACTAAAGTTCTCCGAAAGGGTCAGCAGTTCGTTCCTATCTAACTAGTGATATCCGTCGTGCAAGTCCTGTTAAAACTGATTTATGATACCAGATTTTCAAATTTGTACGTCAGGCGTGCGTTTCTTCTACACAAGAGTAACAAGTTACTAGCGATACAACATATACTAGTAGAAGGCCAAATTAATTACAGAGTTGGTGACACTAAAATCAACATTACAAAATCCCAAAAGTCTGGCTAAGGTTATCTTTGCCTGACGGTAGAAAAACTTTAAATGCTCGTGAAACCCTTGGAGACGATATGTCTACTATCACTGATATTTCACCAGTGGTTGTAAAAGTAAAAATAGTAATCGGCTTAAAGATTGAGTATGCATGACTTTAATTTCGTCTATACAAAGTTCATAATTAGCGCTCGGGTCAAATCATTAGGACGGAAAAATTAAACACGTAGTTGAAGAGCAATGCAAATCAATCAATCTGAAAAGTTGTGCTAAATCTGGCTAAGGTTATATAAGCCTAGGGATATCAAAACTTTTGTATTTTGACGGATTTTTATATTTAACAAGTAGTAAATAGCATAGGTTGATGAGTCAACTATCGTTCAATTACGGATTGTCTATTGTCTGACCTTAAGATATCACATTCATATGCAATCTCTACAAGTGAATTATTTTACCCTTATACAGGACCAATTATGAAAGTACAAGACTGAAAAAAACCAGAAAATCAACAAGAATCTCTTTATTAAAAACTTTCAAAAGAACAAATTGTTCAATATACACAGAATATGTTATTACGGAGTGATGCACAGTTGACTTTTGCACTTTATACCATATCAGGGATATTATTTCCTCTATTTTGTATGCATTTGGCAGTTATTCCATATTTAAGAAGTACAATAGATCATAACCTTTGACATTTAAATCGTTTGTGGCTTGCAATCATCTATTATATTATTTATTACCTTTAGTCTAACACATTCTCATATTCTTTGTTGTCTAGCTGAGACAATAAAAATACTATACTACTACATTTTCGTCCAGGATGCATTTTAATTCTCTTACTTTATCAATAACTGTTTCGAAAAGATGTGTTTCCAAAAACTCTGAAATATGGTGAGCCTATATAAAGAAAACTTGATTTGTTTTTAATACTAATGGATTCAGTCGTTGATTATGTCATATGATGCATGGGTAGAACGGGAACAAGAAGACGATAATACTTTTCAGAATAGTTAAATGTGTGAGGTTGTTGACACAAACCAGAATTGCAAAGAGGAAATTAAAACAATCGGCAAAACAAACAGCACCATTTCCAAGAAAAAGGCAACAGAAACATTCAAAAGTATATCCTTACAAAATACAAGAATGAACAATTAAAAGCAAAATCAAATCAAACCGCTCTGAAAATAAAAACCTTATAGATAAAAAAAAAGCACATACACCATTTTGAAGAGACACACTTGTGTCCGTAAATATATGTATTAAGTCTAGGATATGACAATACAACAGTACAACAGATTATTATTTTTGACATATTTTTTTTTTAGATTTGATTTAATTTAATTTACGTTTTGCTTATGTGCTTTGTCTAAAGAGTGTTTATGTGCTATTTTTTTCCTTTGTTGACACAGTTGTTTGTTTTATAGTGATTAAAATTATAACACTATGTTGACTGATGTACCCCAATCTTTGACATTTTACCTATTATATCTGTTTATTTTCTTAAATATTGTTTGTCAATAAAATGGAATTTTATGCGACTTTCATACAAGTGAGAGGTTTAGCTAGTTATAAAACTAGGTTTAATCCACCATTTGCTACATAAGGAAATGCCTGTACGAAGTCTGGAATTTGACATTTGTTTTCCATTCGTTTCATATATTTGATTTTGCCATTTGATAAAGGACTTCCGTTTTGAATTTTCTTGGAGTTCGGTATTTTGTCATCTTCCTTTTTTTATATATTTGTTTTACCTTTATTCTAACGAATTTTCATTCTCTTTAATGTCTGGTTATGACAATCTTGAAATACTTACCATACTTTCATTGTTTTACTAGTTTCATTTAACGATTGCGGAAAATGTGAAACGATAGTTACAACAGATAATAACTACTTTATTGTTATTAATCAAATCGCAAACAATATTAAACTATTTAAATGTTTTAATTTGTAATAACAAGGTAAATTTGAGAGTGCTAAATAGCCTTTGTCAGTAAAGCATTTTACTATTATTACAGAAATAATTACACTTCTACGGGATGTGTTCGCCATAGAACGGAAATTTTGTGATCTTAAATACAAAAAAATGGACACACAAGTTTAGTATACTAACACATTCAGTAAGGATTTGGCATGCAATTGGCAAAACGTTTAAAAGAAGACTTCTGTACTCTTTCCAAGCGGGTTAAAGTGGTGAGGTCGTTGATAAAATTAGAATTAAACAAAAACGTAATGGGTTTATTATCACTCGTGCTACAACTATCTTCAAGAACCAACATACTGATAGTATATCTCCTACCTACAAGTATGTTTTTGTCCCTAGAGACAAATTCGTGAACAATATCTTTTTATTGTAATTTACATTATATAACCTAGACTTTATAAAACTTGGTACAATGTAAGTGTTGTTTTATTTTTCTTGAGCAGCAGTATTCATAAATAGCTTGGTTACATGTACATTACCTAGCTTCCTAGAACCGAGTACAATCAAGATTTTGACGTCGACTTCGGCATTGATGACCTCAACCAGATGCTGTAAAACTTTGTGGGGTTCTCTATTATTAAACCGACCAACTTCCTAATTGATTTTGCCTTCCAAACTGTTTGATTCGTGTGCCATTGATGAAGCCAATGAACACGAAAGGCGTGTCATTCGTTCTAAATTATGATAAGTTGTAACAGCAATTGAAACGATGTCCATGCTGGTGGACGTTTTGTCCCCGAGCGTATCACCAGCCCAGTAGTTACCACGTCTCTGCTGACATGAAATATCATTGATACGGTCATTTTCTATAACGTAACAGTTATAAAATTAAATGTTGAATTATTCGAAACACAAAGGTTTTGGAACGTTTTCTACAGCATGCAAAACGATATTAGACAGAATTGAATAATCTATTTGGAATTTTCAATATTCTCGTTCTTTAATTTCACAATGAATTCGGCCTTCCAAGCTGTTTTGATTTGACCGCCACTGATGAGTCGTCAGTGTCTTGTGTATTAAATTATAGGCAAAGTTTGTCTTTGCTGATGGACTTTGCGTCCAAAAGGTTACACCAGCCGACATAACAGTGGGAAAACCGATGACGCGAGAATAATAGAAAAGTAACTTTTCTTATGAAAAGTCGACAAAATCAATAGTGAAATAAGGTCGGTGACGATACTGATTAAAATATATTTCTAAATAACAGTCGTACATTAAAACAAAATGTTAAACTGTGCTATGAGAAATATACATGAAACTACATGAGGTTTTATTTTCATTTTTATATCATTGCATTAAAAGCTTGTCAAACTGAAATTTAACAAATGTGAATCTTTGCTGCATATTAATAAAAATAATATTGGAAAATATATGTAAAACAAAATCTAAAGCTCTTTCAAGTCACCAATTGTCGATGTGTCCCGCATAGTCCTTTTCACTTTGCAATTTCCCAGAATATACCCATTTCCCACATCTAAGTTTTCGAGTACGCCGCTCTGCTCTTGTCATGTGAACTTTCAATATAGAAATATTGATGTATAACAATATAACGATTTAAAAATTGTGCCTGTGCAGATTATGAAAATACAGATACATATTTTAAAGTAGGTTATCCGTTTAAAGATTTTTACTATATTTTTACAATTTTAAGAATTATCGTCTCGATATTTGTACATGTATTTGCGGTCTTCTCTGTGCATTCGCATCTCATGTTTACATCACGATGAAGTCCGTTTGAATTTTCTTAGTATTGTAAGGTTATTCTTTGCTGCATATCATTTGATTCGTTTTTCTAGACTTCTCTGATCTAGCTGCTTACATATACGGAAAATTAGCCTGTCTTAGAGAGGTATACATTTTGTACACCCAGGAGGGAACATATTGGAACTCAGGAATTTATTCGCATAGCAACATTTTAAACATGATTTACACAAAGCTCATTTTCATTTATTTTTATTGTTACTATTAACCAGAACGTTTTCTTGTGAATTTATAATCAATAGTGTCAAACAGAACAAACACTGAAAAGCTCAAGTTTTCAGTGCTTGCAAGGAGGTAATATTTTGATAAAGTATTATTAAAACTTTTGATTTTCTACGCTTTACACTACTATTCCTCATGCTTAATTGAAAGATCGAATTCACCATCTCATCAAACAGAGCTTTTTTTTATAAAATGGGATTGGAAAAATAAATTTCTTTATAATAATTCTTATTTTGTGAAGAACCACACTGATTCTATCAGAAAATATACTGAAAATGATATTATCAAAATGGTGGACTTTTGATCGACAATATATTTGTTGAGTTTGGAGGATTTATATTTCAAATGACAGTCGGTATTCCAATGGGTACTAACTGTGCACCCTACTGGCCGATTTGTTTTTGTACTAGTATGAAGCAGAATTCATTCAGAACCTTCTAAAAGACAAAAAGAAGCACCTTGCGAAATTCTTTTATATAACTTTCAGATATATTGATGGTGTCCTATCAATAAATAACCCATATTTCAGTCAGTACTTACATCTCATATATCCTAGTGAACTTGAAATTAAGGATACTACTGATACTAGAAGGATTGCTTCATACCTTGATCTTTTCCTCAATATTGACACAGATGGACGACTTCGCACTAAAATCTATGAAAAACGGGACGATTTCAACTTCCCAATTATCCATTTCGCATTTCTCAGTAGTAACACTACCTCTGCCACATAGTATGGTGTTTACATATATCCGTTGATACGTTATGCTCGTGCATGTTCACACAATAAGGACTTCATATACAGGAGTGTGCTCCTTACACAGAAACTTCTCCAACAGAGTTATGAGGAGGAACGATTAAAAATGACACTCCGTAAATTTTACGGACGCCATCACGAATTGGTTGATCTATGCGATGTGTCTGTGTCTGAACTAACTAACGACATTTTTACCACGTCTTAGATTGTGGCTTACTATCTACGTCGTCTGGTCTGCTATGTACCGAACGTGACCTATTCCGATTATGACTGTTTTCCGAGTGTGAATTCTCATTGCTATTAGACGTGTCTCGGTATTTTACATCCAACATTCATGTATTTAGTCATGATGTTTCGTTTGTAATTCTGGTTCGATATTGTGTTATGTCTTATCGTGTGTGGTTTGAATTCTATTTTTATTTTCTACATGTATGTAAAAGTTAAGATAATTGATCAGCTAGTTCATTTATATGATTTTTAGTTTAAAGCTACTATATGCACAGGATTAATTTGTTTTTACAGTTTTGATTTAGAAGAAAAACCGACATGGTTAGAAAATACAAATAATTACACCATTACTAACACAATTCTATATTAATATTCTTGTAATGGTTAGAAAATACATAAAATAACACCATTACAAACTTAATCCCAATTTTATATTCTATTTTTAGAAATTTACCTGTGACGTCACTTTTTGTGGCGTTGATACATTCGTGTGACGCACAGTTCATAATTCTATTGTGGTGTAAATGAGAGGTGTCCGTTGTTATTCTGTGGTTTACATGTTGTAATGTACTATTATATTATTTATTTATGTATGTCTCTGTCCTGAGTGTTCTTGCGTTTAGTTGTAATGTATTCCTGTCACGTAATGTTGTCATTTTAGTGGTATTTTTAACATTGCCATATAAGCGGGAGGTTTGGCTAGCCATAAAACCAGGTTCAACCCACCATTTTTTTTCTTAAAATGTCCTGTACCAAGTCAGGAATATGGCAGTTGTTATCAAATAGTCCGTTTCTATGTATGTTGGCGTTTGTTTTGTAGCAGTTCAGTGTTTATGTTGTTCCGTTGTTTTCCTCTTATAGTTGATGTGTTTCCCTCAGTTTTGGTTTGTGACCCGGATTTGTTTCAGTTAAATCGATTTATGACTATTGAACAGCGGTATACTACTGTTGCCTTTATTGATCCAGTCATTTTCTATACATGCTTTAAATTTTCTGTTTTATGAAATCTTAAATATTCGAAACACTTAAATTTTTCTCCCCAGGCTGATGACACAAAACAGTTTTGGATCAACTTGTTTTCGGTTTTTACATAATTATATATTATATCAGTATAAAGATATGTGATATGATTGCTACTGAGACAACTTTCCAACAGAGTCATGAAACAGATTAAATATTGCATAACATGTATTCTTATACTTCAGAAATTACAATTTTCCCATTTTAAATTTCAGCTACTTTTGCATTCACGTTAAAAGTAAGGACCGTTTGTTGACTTTTTTTTATATATTTTGTGTGTTTCTCCTTGATAAGCTTGAGGGATCTCTACGGACACTACTACTGCTGTATATTTCTTCAAATTATAACGCATGAACAACTTATTTGCACAAAAGATATAATCATGTTTCTTACATACTGGTCTTTAATTGTTCACATTATTTTTCAGAATGTAAGGTAGGATACACATCTAGAAACGGAAACCATGTCATCAATGTGAAGCTGGCATGTATGGCAAACGATGTATCTACACTTGCAAATGTGAAGGTAGTCAAAGGTATCTTGCTATCAAATTGTTAAACAGTTTTCAGATTATCTAAGCATTACTTTACTTGGTTAAGACAAATACATGATATATCGCAAAAAGATAGATTAAATAATCTAACATTTCAAATTATGTGAGAAAATTGACTGAATATACTACCTTTAAGTGACGTTATGTGTTTCTATAACCATTTCTGTAAACCAACTTATTTTCGCGGATACTTTGTTTCGCGTTTTGCCTTTTCTATCCAAATTCGCGGCGATGTAATTTCGCGATTTTCAAATTTACTTGATGTAGTTAGACAAGGAAAGATCAAGGTTTTAAATTTTCACGACGGTTTATATACAACTGTGTTTCCATATCTTGCACTCTTAATTAGTTTTGATGATAATTAGTTTTGTAAGCAAATGCAAGTGTCTGAGTGATACAAGATAAGATGAGATGGGTAGTGCTATGTGGTTAATCAATAGAAAATTCGATAGCTTTATGACCACTGACCAGCTTCTAAAATAGCAGAAATGGAACAAGAGATAGATAAGGGGTTTATAGAAGAAAAATGAAGATAATGAATTCCAAATAAAAAATGTTATATAAAACACCACTTTCATTGCATACAATACTATATTCTCGTTATCCCCATATGAATCCTCTAAACTGATCATTTTATGTATACATGTATAACTTACTTTTAGGAAAACGTTAAAAACAAAATACATTGTTTTGTGTACTGAATGAATAAAATTCAAATTAAAAAAAAAGCAAATGCAATGTATAATTTCATTTCTGAGATTATTAATATTTGATGTTTATCCAGGTGGGCGGGTCTTTGACAATATAAATAGCAAATGCCTTAGAGGAAGGTCAAATATGATATAACTTCCAGCACCAGATCTTATTTTTATGTACTAGATGTGCATTTTCTTTAATATTTAGAATTGCTGATATGGAATGCTTTCTTACTGGTGGTCAAAACCTAATTGATTTATGATTAAAGACCTGAATATTCTAATGGTACATTTATGAATCATATCCCATTTAATGAAAGTAGGTAAATCCTCTTTAATTCAATTCTCACACATGTAGTTTTGCCTTCAAAATGTAGCTTTAAATGAAATTAGCTCCTAGATTGGTGCCCTGATATGTCTCATTTTAGTTATCTTCAGACTTGTGTCTCAGATTTCCAATACCATAAATAGAACAAATTGTATACCCAATTGAAATTAGTGATTTCTTATGAAATAACGTTGAAAACTTAATTGAAAGTTTATGAAATACAATAGAAAAAACACACTTTTGGAGGTCGAACCGTGTTGCACAAGAATCTATCATTTTGGGATGACAGATAAATATATCTTATATTGTCCCCTTTTATGTACTTCTATTGGTATATTTGTTTATTTCATAGATTCAATGCTAATTTTCTTAATACTTTTACAATACTTTTTGAGTACAGTTAACATAGTCCATGGGCTAGCCAAACCCTATTGTCATTCCATATTTTTCAGGAGGACCGACATTATTTTTTTAAAAGTTTTTGAAAAATCTCTAGAATTGACCTATGTTTGTATATTGAAATACAGCAAAGGGATCAACTGTGTTAGAGAAGTATATGATGTTATTACCTTAAAATAGAGGCGAAGGATATCATAGATTATAAATAAACTATTTTATATTGTTACCTGTTTAATTTAAAGTTTTTTTTTAATATTTGATAGATAAATATCTCTTTAGATTTAAACCTTTATACACAACTTCTGTTTGGATATCATTTAACTGATTTCCTTTATTTGAATTGCCTATTCATATGTGGTTAATAGTTAACAAGGTCATTACAAATGTATCGCTTAATAACAATTTTAAGAAATTATTATAAATTAAAATACTGCAAAATTGTATGTCAATCTGTGCTTTCTCAAAGGGACTAATAGTCCGTACGGTAACCCATGATCGCTTACATCCGTGTCACTTGGACTCTGGAGCAAAGAACAGTTATATAATTTGAAATCATACCACATCTCTTTTTATGTACATAATTATTTACAACAATGTACATGTACAATAACCTACCACTAATTGATTGATTGTTGGTTGTTTAACGTCCAGTGGCAAATATTCCAGCTGTTCAGGACGATACAGTTAATTGAGGCACCTGCTTTATAATATGTTTTCAAATAATAACCTGTTATTCCGTAGATATCTTATTGTTCAATGGTAAACTATGTTCTACACCGTGTTAACTTAATCAGGATCAGGTTCAGCAGAAACATTTATAAAAGACTTGAATATCCATTGATAGCTACTGCAAAGATTTGTTTTATTCTGAAAATGCTGACCAGGTGTAAACAGACAAACATAGGATGACAGTCGTGTATCGCTTGAACTCGAAACGCAGCGAGACCAGGTGTGTCGAAAAACTTAGCAATTGATAGTGCTTCCGTTTTCTGTCGGGTGTTTTAACAACCTGATTTTTTTTAAACAGACGTTTTTAGTAACCTAATTTATTAATCTAAAATTCACATTGTTAATTCTATTTACTTGTCAAATGATTTATTGGCAGAATCAGGAGAATAAATAAAGTAATGAATTAACAAGGAATGTCAAAATACACTGAATGATTTCGGGCTAAAATACTAACAAAATATGCAACACCAAAGTAATTTCAAAAGGAGAAATCCATGAAACCTGCTAAAATCAAACTCGACTATATCAACCAACGAACCAAATGGAAAACAATCGTCAATTCTTAACTTGGTACAGGTATTTTCCGAATAACTTGGTGGGGAAAACATGGTGTCATAGCTGGCTGAATATTCAACTTGTATGGAAGTTGTTTTAGTTTCGTTAAATTGACAACTCAAACAGACATTATGGGTAACGTGACAATAATTTGGAATACATCTTTAAATGAAAACAAAATGTCAATCATAATGTTGCATAGGTAGTGGCACTTTGTAGTTACAAAGGTGGTTTCATAAAATTTTGCGTCAGCTAATAAACCTTTTGTATGTTAAGTAGTCTTTATATCCGAAGTCTACCGAAATACTTCTGTGGCAAAATTCAAAACATACGATGCTATAAGGCAAATTATCCATTTTGAACTAAATACAACCTGAAATTTAAATACGAAAATGGCGTTGACATAACTATAAAACAAAACTGACAAACAAGGCCGTAGGATGACATATAATGTGGTCACCTAGACTTCTTAATTCTGGAAGTCAGATCCATACTGAGGCATCCGTTTGGCTATGTGGAATTTATTAATAAACAGCCATGTTTGTTCAGAATGGGTGCATTAAATTCCACGCTTTAGTTTCAGAGTGTTCCACTCTCATACACACTTTAAGGAACCCTTGCAAAAGCCCTCTAAGGGGTCCGGAGTTGTATTTTGCAAACTATTTTCTGTCCATATCAAAACTAGCGCATTATTTTCGGTTTGTTATCCCGATTCGCCCATTTTTCAGAAACAACTATTTAATCGATTGCTTAATTTGTCCTCCTCCTGAATATTCATGAAAAATTTGCTTCCGGACATGTGTGATTTTTCAGGTTGACTTTTCTTTGATATATATATAACGTTCTGATTACGTCCTTCCAAATTTTAGTTTCAAATCGTTTAAGTAAAGGCCTTTTCATTGGTTTGAAAATAATGATATAATTCTGTTCGTTCTTTTCTTCTTTTTACAGTTTTATTGCTAATTCTGTTTGCTTTAGTTTACCCTTACAACTACTTTTGTCAAAACGCATTCACATCTGACTAATTGATGACATTAAATTAAAATAAAAGTGCGGGATTATGACAGGCTTGGCGCACAAAGCCCTTGAAACTTCTGCTGAGGGGCGCCTGTCTTGCTATACGAATAACTCCTGTTTTGAGACATTGACTACAAGATTCATAATAAGTTGAAACTGAAATAATTGCCAAACAGCTGAACTATAACAGCCATATTCCTTATATGTGTTTTCGAATTCAAATATAAATAAGAAGATGTGGCATGAGTGCCAATGAGACAACTATCCATCCAAGTTACAATGTGTAAAAAGTAAACAATTATAGGTCAAAGTACGGCCTTCAACACGGAGCCTTGGCTCACACCGAACAACAAGCTATAAAGGGCCCCAAAATACTAGTGTAAAACAATTTAAACAGGAAAACCAACGGTCTAATCTATATTAAAAACGAGAAACAAGAAACACTTTATGAATTACACCAACAAACGACAACCACTAAAAACAGGTTCCTGACTTAGGACAGGTGCATAAAAATGCAGCGGGTTTAAACGTTTTATCAATCGCCAACCTTCACCCTTACCTGAAACAGTGGTATAACATTACAACATATAAAGACACACTATAAAATATCAATTGAAATGGCTTAGCTCGATCAAAAAAAAAACAATACACAAAAACAAGTAAATATACAGTACATATTGTGTAAATAGATATAAGAAGATGTGGTATGAGTGCCAATGAGACAACTCTCCATCCAAGTCAAAATTTATAAATGTAAACCATTATAGGTCAAAGTACGGTCTTCAACACGGAGCCTAGGCTCACACCGAACAGTAAGCTATAAAGGGCCCCAAAATTACTAGTGTAAAACCATTCAAACGGGAAAACCAACGGTCTAATCTATATAAAACGAGAAACGAGAAACACTTATGAACCACATCAACAAACGACAACTACTGAACATCAGATTCCTGACTTAGGACAGGTGCAAACAAATGCAGCGGGTTTAAACGTTTTAATGGTACCAAACCTTCACCCTTTTCTGAAACAATAGTGTAACATCACAACATAGAAAGACACACTATAAAATATCAACTGAAATAGCTTAACTCAATCAAAGGACATATTAACACCATTGAACATACACTGAACAAATAAATTTGACCTATGATACAATGTAAATTCAAAATAAATAAACTAAGGGAAGAATAATAAAAGTAACATGTTATATCGGTATGAAATGTTAAACAATTTAAGAAAAACAATATGCTCGAACAAAAATATCAGCCATTTGCAATAACTTTAAACACAGGTAAATAAAATAATTTTGTTGTTAGGTAAACATGTATCTATTGTTGTTCTAGATGTCGTTTGTTTTCGGTGTCATATATATGTTACAGACATTTTCTTAATTTAGGCATTTTGTAAAATGATTGAATTTTCAGGCAATTAACAAAACGCCTAAACTTGACAGGCATTATATAAAATGACTAAAATACTTAGTCATTTTAAACAAAATTCAAAATACCTAAGTGTACAGTAAAATTAAGTTTATTCTTCAAATACCAGTTAATACTTTCTTCGTGTTTCAGATAGTAATTTAATGACTTTCTTGTCATGGAGACAAATTATTCTTACAATAGAATAAAATTTACAAATATTTTTTAGAAAATCTAGATTCAAACCAAAAGTGTGAAATATAAAGCAGAGAAAAGAAGGATGTTCTTTGGTTGACTGATTATTGTTTGTTTGCTTTCCGTGGCAAATATTTATGCTGATTTAGGATGAGAATTTCGAACAAATTGATAATGAATCAAATAGATAAGTTCTGCAATGTATTGATAGTATAAAGGACAAGACTTTTGACTGCAGTTTGAAAAGAAAGTATGTTGGAAATATAGGGACAGAGGTTACAGCAAAACGAACCCTCTCTGAAGCATTGGTTTCACCATACAAGGTCGTGTTTGGCTGTAAAGTAAAGATAGAAGTATATTCATCGTCATTGCCCCAAGGACATTCTTAGGTCTTTATAATCTGACAAATTAAGGTGACAGTAGTGATGCTAGAACAAAACAATGAACCAAGAAGAAACAAATCAAGGTGTGTTCAAAGGGTAAGCGTCTTCTGCTATACATGCATCATCCACTATGCGACGAATCTGATTCAGTCTGGTGAAAGCTCTGATAACCCAAAAGATGCAAGTCAACCTAATTACGCTAATAATACTTTGAATCTTTTGGAAACGCATGAAAAGAAGATATTAAATGTTGACAGAGCTGCAAAAGTGTGGTTGTAGTTCTTAGACCAGATTTAACGCCAAACGATATATTTTTACCAAAAAATCAGGACAAATGTGCAACATGCATAACCTGCCATCCAAATGAAATAACAAATAATTGTCGAGTTCAGTACTTGTGGGAATTTTAAATAATTCAGTTGAATTATCTTTGATAATTAAATCTCTTTAAATGCAAGTGTCAAAGTTCAGTTATTATCATAGATACAACTGTTGTGTTGTTCTACTTTCAATGTCTCAGTTTTTGTGTACATTTCATTCTATAAAATAATTCAATTATTTCGTAAAATGCCTTTCAATGTTTTTAGGCGTTATGTAAAATGCCTGAAAAATTAGTTAATATATGAATTGCCTAAATCTTACAGGCATTTTACAAAATGCCTGAAGTTTTCAGGCATTTTCAAAATGCCTAAACTAAGAAAAAAATATATAAAAATTTAAACATAAACAATTTATGAAAACAACTTTTATTTCAGTATGATAACTTGATTAAAATAAACTTAAATTCTACACCCACACAAACATGTATCGCTTAAACCAAAGTACATGTATTGGCTACGGTGTAGATTCAATCGTCAAATTCACATTGGACTGAAATGAATTATGAAGCGTCTGAATAATAAACATGTACATAGATGAATTTTTAACCTTTTTACAAATATCCATTCGGTTTGGTTGCATTTTGCATGAAGTTTATCTTCAAATATATATTTTACCTTTACTGATACCAGTAAAACGTTCCAAATGCATGAATTAATGGACTAATCAGTATGTGATTGCAGTTATATATCTCTAAATGCAAATTCTGTTAAATGTTTAGAAACCTATCGAACTCGACTTATCAAATGTCAATGACCTCTTGGAAGTACTGCATCGAATGTTTGTATTGCCGAAAACTTTAGCGTTTGTGTTTGCTGTTTGTAATCATCTGTTTTGTTTCGTTTTATATTGTGTTCGTTTATTATCACTAGACAATTTGATTTTTCTTCCTATTTTATTGTTTACGTGTTATCTAAGACAACTATATTTACAGAAAATGTTACACGTTTTATCATATTATCGGAATGTTCAGAGCTCTGTAGATTGGTAATGTGTTTCGAGAGACATATTATATGTCTCAGATTTTTCTAATAAATCTAGTTATTGATATATATTTGAACAATTTAATAATATTATATCTTTGTGCAGCCAGTATCAAACGTTTCTCGAGAATATGTTAAGTAACCTCCTTGGTTCTTACCTAAATGATTTTAGATTTGTTTTCGTTTTGTATTTCGTTTTGGTACCGTGTTCAGGCTTGAACGGTTAAATTATGTGAGTATTAGCTCATATTATAAGGTTGTGCGCAGTGTCAAGATTTTAATTTTCTTTTTTCACAAAGAACAAGATTATGCAAAGTTATGTGAATATAAAAGTGTGTGCATATTGTCAGAATTTCTATTTTCTCTACATTTCTACAAATGACAGGATTTTTAACATGATAATTTATATGCCCCTGTGACAACAATCATCATTATTGATTCACGCCAAAAATGTCCGAGATTACAGTATATAACACTACAAACCAGTAAAAGTCTGAAATGGCCTATATCTGTACTCGACTGTACTGATTTTACTCGACCAGTCTGAATTGGTCTGAATTTTACTTAATATTACTTTTTCCAGTCTTAACCATACTCGACTGTACTGATTTGTACTTAACCCTTATCTTTGCTATTGAAAATAGTCTGAACTATTACTCGACCAGTCTGAAACAGTCTTAACCCATTCTCGACCTGTACTCGACCAATACTTGACCAGCTCTCGACGTATTTTTCAGTCTGAACCATACTCGACCGAAAGTCTGAACAATACTCGACCAATCTGAACCATACTCGACCAAATAACCTATACGTTTCATAATTTTAATTGTTAAACAAGTGTGGACACAGATCAGTGTGGATAGTATGTTTGGATGTTTGACAGTGTTTGCTAACATAGGGTTCTATATATATTAAACTGTTGCACAATGACAGCTAACCTGAGCCAAACACTAAACATTAGCAGTATTGTTTATTTAATACTTTGTTTTAATGTTCAAGACTTTCATGGAGGAGACACTAATTGCATTGATTATCAAATGATTAAAATGATAAAATATGTTCTACACCTTTGATTTTGGATACATTTGTAGCCAGGAGAGGAACACATTAGGTTCATTTCTTCATGATGTGAATTTTATATGGGAGATGGTATCCGAGAACATGTATGCATGTACCATTTGTACGGTTATATTTATATTACTTTGTGGTGGATCTTCCCAGTACCATCAATACAAGATTTCATTTAAATGTCAAAATTGTTTATCAGATAAGAAGATATTTAATGGTCCTAATATGTTCTATTTATCTAAAAGTTTTAGAATTAAAATGAAAAGGTATTGCAAAAATATTCTTGTTCCAAGAATTTTTGTTATATGAATACAAATATAAGTGATGCCTAAGTACAGTTTTTAGCTAGTTTTGTAGTGGTATGAAAATGCTGTAATTAACATTTACTGTTAATTCACACAAATTGACAAATGAATGATAGATGTTGAACAATGAAATATGATTTTAAAAATCAATTAGGGCAGATAGGCCTTATGAATTAAGTCCTTGTTTTAGAATACTGAATGACATTTACACTCAGGACTGTGTCATTAGTAGGCAGGGCAGATGTTTAAAAAGTGTAACAAAAACACCTAGCATCATATTGCTATTAGCAGGAGCAGCATTGTTTGGTTAATTTGTGCGTTTTTTTTTTATTTGGCTTCTGGACAAAACATCTTTGGTTCAAACGTAAATAAAATGCTTTGATATGTACTATCTCCCATTACTACTTACATAGAATGGATACTACTACATTTCATTGTGCAGATTAGAGTTGTTTGTCAAATCTTTATTTCACAAAGAATGAAGTGCATAACAATGAACTGAGCTCAAAGCAAAGCACTTTAATAATACACTTAGACAAATAGCTCAATCAAGTGATATACTTTTACTACAGGTCCTTCATGAATAACCACATCTCACACACGAATGAGATCAAATATATACTGTAAATTCAGAAATTATTGCGATGTTTTATTATTGCGAAAAATGCGACAGGGTTATAATCGCAATAATTAAAACTCGCATTTTGTAATTTTTATATGAATTAAACTGTATTTTCTCAATATTGCAAAATTAGAATCGCATTTTAGTCCAAAATGAGAAAATCGCAATAATAAATGCACGCAATAATTTCTGAATTTACAGTATATAGTTCTGCTCAACAGTTTTATGGTAAATCAGTTGCAGTACATGTAGATTGTTAGAAGTTAGCAGCATATGTAAATTTGTCTTTGTACAATTTTTCAGGTCTGCAATCAATATAAAATTCAGAATATTTGGTATGATTACCAATGAGACAACTATCCACAATAGTTCAAATGACAAAGCAAATACAGCCTTCAATAAACAGCTCTGCCATGAGCGCATAATACGCCCGTCACATTTTCAAAGAATAAAGTTCAATTACAGTGAAACCTGTTTTAAGAGACCACTTAAGGAGAGCAAAAAGTGGTCTCTTAAGACAGGTGGTCTTTAATACAGGTTCAAACTATATGAAATGCACTGCCAGAGGGACCTAACATTAATGGTCTTATAATACAGGAGGTCTCTTAAGCAGGTTTGACTGTACTTCTCAATGTCATATTAGAAATTAATGGAAATCAAAGGAGCTTACATCAATAGATATAAACAATTCACCAAAGTTTCATGAGAATTGCTGAAATCATTTTTAGTTATTGTCTGAAAACTGGAAAATCCCACCTTTTTAATGTATAAAACCCCATAACTCGAAATGTTAAATGTAAAATTTATAAAATTATAAAGGAGCTTACATCAATAAATATAAACAATACAACAAAGTTTCATGAGAACTGCTGATAGCATTTTGAGTTATTTCCGAAAACTGGAAAATCCCCTTTTTATGAATAAAATCCTGTAACTCGGAAACGTAAAATCTAAAATTTTATAAAAATAGAAAGGAGCTCTTGTCAATAGATATAAACAATTCACCAAAATGTCTAGCAAGTTGGTCAAAGTATTTTGAGTTAATGTCTGACATGTTGACGACGGACGGACAACGGTATACTATAATACGTTATTGTCTGAAAACTGGGAAATCCTCTTTTTAATGAATAAAACCCCACAACTGGGAAACGTAAAATCTAAAATTTATAAAAACGAAAGGAACTCACGTCAATAGATATCAACAATTCACCAAAGTTTTATGCAAATTGGTTAAAGCATTTTTGAGTTAATGTCCGACATGCTGACGACGAATGAACAGAAGTATACCATAATACGTCCCGTAAACGGGCGTATAAAAATGAGGAAAAACCTTGTTGGCTGTAAACAGTCCCTACATGAAAAGTATGCAACAATTCAACAATTCAAATGAGAAAAGTAATGGCTTGATTTACAAATTATTTAAACAACAGATTTGAAGTCCATCTGGGAACAGTATCTGTATTTTATAGATTCCAAATTGTAGACCAACCTGACATCAAATGTTGATAATGTTCTATGGTAGGATATCAAATTAAAAGACGGTCAGTAAATTACAATGTAGAAACAAATTAATTGTCGCAATGGTGATACATTCCAATGAGTCTTTCCGCGTATATGTCATGTGTAAAATGGGGTATACCATTTTCAGGGCTGTACTGTCCTTCATATTAAGGCCAATTTCACACAGCAAAATATAATGAACATGTTTACTTTATGTACTGGTTCTTTAATAAGGAAGTTTATTAGTAAATTGAGTTGTTTTCGCACCACTTAGTAATTGTATGTTACTAAATAACTCGACTCGGAATGTAAACAACCCCTAAAATACATGGTCAGATCATATGTTTTTCGTACTATGCATGCTTTTCAATGAAAATCATGATGTCATAATGCATTCTTAATAGAACAAAACCCGAGAGACATGAAATCGATTTTTTAAAGCCATGAAGGTGAAAGACAATAGAATTCATGAAATTTACACAGAATCGGTTAATTTTGTCAGTTGAATGGACTGGAATGATTATGAGATTAAATATACATACACAAATGTCTATTCAACAGTTGTAAGGTAAACAGTGAATTAGTTTTATTTGTTGGTCATCGTGGTCATAACAGAGACATGCAATACATTATTGTATTAACCTCATGTTACGAATTTACTGTTCATGAATGTAATAATATTTCTATACTTATGTATTTTCTGGTATCTTTATGAATTTTCCCATTTGATCTTTTATCATTGAAACCGGCATCAAAAATCATCCCTTT
Organism: Mytilus coruscus; assembly: GCA_017311375.1. Taxonomy (NCBI): domain Eukaryota; kingdom Metazoa; phylum Mollusca; class Bivalvia; order Mytilida; family Mytilidae; genus Mytilus; species Mytilus coruscus. The sequence goes on along the minus strand of JAASAO010001946.1, from coordinate 29,555 downwards.
ATCCTTGGTTGCTATAAGACCCTTTTCTGTACAGTTGTTGCTAGGGTGCTCTCTTCGAGGTCCGCGTTCGTAGTATAAATATTTGGTAGCTTTTCAGTTAAAGTTGTCATGTGTACCTAACACGTTGAAAGAAAGAAGATCAGGAAAGCAGGAGAGAAAAGAGTTTAAAGCAGGATTAGTTAATTATAGTGAAGTGTTTGAAACCTGCTGACAGCATATGGAAAGGCTGAAACAGTTAGTTCGGTACAAATTTCGAAACAGGGCTGGTGCTAGGGTTTTACGTTACACATCTCTCACTATTGCAGTGAGTGTTTGCTGTTAAACCATACCTTAGTGCTACCCTGCTGTTTCGACAGTTATAGACATATATTTAAAAAAGTTTCATACCAAAGTTTACACCACTTCAAATAGTTTCCATACATTTGTTTTAATAGGTTCCATACATTAAGATTTCAGCCTAGTTCCAAACATTTGGTTTGAACAAATATCAGACTAAAACGGCATCAAAAATCATCCCTTTATCCTTGGTTGCTATAAGACGCTTTTTCTGTACAGTTGTTGCTAGAGTGCTCTCTTCGATGTCCGCGTTCGTAGTATAAATACTTGGTAGCTTTTCAGTTAAGTTGTCATTTATACCTAAAACGTTGAAATGGTTGTTATAAGACGCTTTTTCTGTACAGTTGTTGCTAGGGTGCTCCTTCGAGGTCAGCGTACGTAGTATAAATACTTGGTAGCTTTTCAGTTAAAATAGTATCCATACATTCGTTTCAATAGGTTCCATACATTAAGATATCAGCCTAGCTCCAAACATTTGGTTTGAACAAATATCAGACTGAAAGGGTTTTAAACAGTTTTGATTTACGAGGTTCGGGTTAAGTTGATAGGTGTTGAAATTCATTTTATATAGTATTTGTTTTATATTTGGTAGTATAGCTTTAACTGTTTAACTTTAGAAATTTTGCATTGCTCTTCAAATCACAGGAAACTGGTACGAACCCCGAGGATAAACATATCAAAAACGCCCCGTCCAGTTACATGTTACAGTGTGACTCGTTTCATGGGTTTTGTACTATTAAGAATGCAAGAGTCTGACGGTGAGACCATATATGTCCATGGTTGTAAAATTGATGTGCAGTGGCGGATCCAGGGAAAGGTTCCCGGTTGGAACCACCCCATTTTTGGGTGATCAATGCATTTGAATGGGGACATATTGTTGGACCCCTACCCCATTTATTCTATGTTGAGGACCCCCTTTTCAAAATGACTGGATCTGCCCCTGATGTGATATGCTGTACATTTTTTCAGTTCTGACTAGACTAGCTTGGACAGATCCAGCCATTTTAAAAGGGGACCTAACCCAGGATAAGCAGGGGCGGATTCAGCCATTTTAAAAGGGGACCTAACCCAGGATAAGCAGGGGCGGATCCAGCCATTTTTAAAAGGGGACCTAACCCAGGATAAGGGTCAGTTCCAACTAAATATCCCCATTCAAATGCATTGATCGTCAATAAAAAAAGGAGGTTTCAACCTCCAGAATCCCCTCCTCTGGATCCGCCACTGACCAGAGACTTAATGTGTACAAACCTGACGTCAAATTATGTACTATAGAAGAATAAATAATATCACATTACCTCCAAAATCAATTACTGTTACATCACATTACAATAATCCAAATACAATTATATTGCGATGTCAATGGAAGAAGTTCCCACACCTATACTGAGGGTAATAAAACATTATTAATGTGCTTTTGTTTAACATATGTCTTTTTAAACAAAACTTAATTTTCCTAAATTTCTAAATAAAACTACATAGGTTTCCTGTTTACATACAACAGTTATATAACTATCTTTTAATGAGGTAACAATAGCCAACAAAATCACTGACATTGTTTAACCTTAATATATCAGAAATATATCTATTCTTAATATAATTTGGGATATATATATATTTTAAAGAGGATAAAAATCAAAGAAATGAATAAAATTTTTCTTCTGATTAGGGTAAACTATAAAGTAATACATCCTGCTTGGGGCACACTGATTAAAACGATCACACCTAGTCAGAGAGTAATAAATTTTTAATTACATCCATTGAAAATTACAGCATCCTGTAAAACTTAAATCACAAGACCTTTTGAATTCACTAGATCAGTAATACACGAGTTAAAGAAATATAGGGTTTTCTTTTTACCTGTAAGACACAACTGTACTAAGGTAATTAAACTTTATTAAAGTGCTTCTTGTATGCAAAGTCTTTAATTTTGACAAAACATATTTAAATTTAATTAAAATAAATTTCTACTGCAACTTTGGAATCCATTTCCTTTTTAAAGGTTATCAAGAATTGCTATGCAAGTTCTATTATTATTATTATTATATTAAACTCTTGGTTTTACAAATCAAAGGTGTCAATGTGAACATTTATTAAGTTGCTTTATATATACTATTTCATAATATATATATAACAGTTTCTAAATTGATGAAATACAATAGATAGATACAAAAACAGGTCTAGGTTGGTTAAGACTTGGTCGAGTATTGTTCAGACTAGGTCGAGCATGGTTAAGACTATATCAATGGTTCAGACTCATAGACTATGTCGAGTATGGTTCAGACACTTATAAAATGGTTAAGTACTGGTCGAGTAAAGGTCAAGTACAAGTTCAGACTGTTAATAGATATAAGAAGATGTGGTATGAGTGCCAATGAGACAACTCTCCATCCAAGTCAAAATTTATAAATGTAAACCATTATAGGTCAAAGTACGGTCTTCAACACGGAGCCTAGGCTCACACCGAACAGTAAGCTATAAAGGGCCCCAAAATTACTAGTGTAAAACCATTCAAACGGGAAAACCAACGGTCTAATCTATATAAAAACGAGAAACGAGAAACACTTATGAACCACATCAACAAACGACAACTACTGAACATCAGATTCCTGACTTAGGACAGGTGCAAACAAATGCAGCGGGTTTAAACGTTTTAATGGTACCAAACCTTCACCCTTTTTCCGAAACAATAGAGTAACATCACAACATAGAAAGACACACTATAAAATATCAACTGAAATAGCTTAACTCAATCAAAGGACATAACAGTCTCCGGGACAAGTTTGCAATTCCGCTGAGTGCAAAAGTTGTCACCTTAATTTTGGAGTTAAGTCAAAATGAAGTTGATAACTTGGTTGGTATTGGTTCCCTGATATTTGTCCTAAAATTTTTGGCTCTAACACCACTGTTGAAAAGTTATGCCCTTTTTCAACAATTTCCTCAGAGGAAAAGTAGTTTTCCTCAAGGAAATCAAATTTCCCTAAAGGAAAAGATTTTCCTCAAGGAAATTGTATTTTCCTCAAGGAAAAAGATTTCCTTAGAATTTGCTGCATTAATATTTCCTTTGAGGAAATTCTATTTCCTCTGAGGAAATTTGTGGCTTCAAATTTTCCTTTGAGGAAATTCTATTTCCTCTGAGGAAATTTATGCTTCAAATTTTCCTCTGAGGAAATTTGCAGCTTCAAATTTTCCTTTGAGGAAATACTTTTTCCTGTGAGGAAATTTTGTCAACAGCAATTTCCTGTGAGGAAAATTTTGACAAACACTTTTCCTTGAGGGAAAATTCAAGACCACAAATTTCCTCTAAGGAAAACATTGTTTTCCAAATTTCCTCTATGGAAATTTCTGTTCATCAATTTTCCCCTAAGGAAATGTTTCCCCGTATTTTTCCTCTATAGAAATTTCATAACAGTAAAACAATATGAATATAATTTTTCCTGAGACTGAATAATTGATACAAAAGATAATTAAAACTTTAATAAAATGTTCACTGATGAGTAACATGACATACAAAAACAATAGGCTAGCTGTTTGAGACAATACAATAATAAGCAAAACGCTATGAATATCATACTATTTGTGATGTTATTAATATTGTGCTCATATTTGCAGATTAAATAAAATAACCACTTTTCTTGTTAATTTAACTTTTCTTCTGTTTCAGCTGCTGCGTACAATTATTCAATCCCCTACATAACAGTTCAGTGCATAAATAATTCCATCCACCAGACATCTTCCTTCAATTGGTAGAGAATACATTTTGCATTTTGTTATTCAAACATCTTCCTCTGTATATTTGATATGTCGGAGCCATGTACATGAATGGATAAAGCAGGTGTTTATTTCGACAACAAAATACTATTTTTTTCTACATTTCTTCCTAATCCTTCAGTGAATATGTAGGTTGTTGCAATTACACAATTGTGTTCTTGTGCATCTATGGTTGTACTCCATTTTGTTTACAGCCATTTTGTAGAAATTTCCTACTTCTTTTCCAGGTAAGCACACATTTCATTTCACATTAATCCAATTAGCACACAATGTAGAAAAGTATTAACCTTAAGTTTCCTCTTCGGTATTGACCTGTTGATGATCATGAAAACCAAGATGTCTGACCTATAAATACACAAAATATAAATTGAGAATAAAACAGCAATATGAAATAAGCTTATTTTATCATGTTTAATATGAACATTTTGAGAAACTTAAATTTGATATTCTTACTTATCATGCTTATGAGTTCTCTTATTTCAGTGGTTTGTGTCCACGACTTAATATCAGTCGTTTTAGTGCCTTGCAGTGATATTGAGTTGAGCCACTTGCAACAGTTTTTACATTTTGTTCATATGTTGTGCTATTTGAACCACTGTCCTAGATTATGGTTAGGTTGAGTGCTCACAGACATGATTTTTTTATTAATTGTTATTGGCTTTGAACTAATTTGGATTGTTTTAATCTTTTCATGTTGGGGTCTTTATTGGCTGACTTATAAGGTATGGGTTTTCTCATTATCGAAGGCCGTCATTGGTCCTTAATTGCTTGCATCCACTTCATTAAACTCTGGTGGATAGATAACTCATTTACCATACCACATCTTCTTATTTTTATAATAGTCATCTTTCAAGGGCAATCACTTTTATTATATAGAAGTGGTCTTACCATTTAGGCCTTGTTGTCTTCTGTTTATCTTGTTTTGCCGATCATTTCTACTGTACAGTTGTAACTGTTTATATTTTCTTTATCTTCTATATTTCTTGCCCTAAACTTAAAAAGGTAAAACTGTAATTTAATGACTATAACTATTATTATACATCAGTATGTGTTTTTCTAATTATACCATGATATAAAAAAGAATGAAATATTTGTGCTATTTCATTTCACAGACTATTTGCCAGTCAACAGTTTCAAAGACATAACCCCGGTCAATAGTTTAACAAACAAACATTCCCATACTTTTTCATCGTATTCATACTAATTTTTCATTGGACAACAATGACGTGATTAACTATTCTTCTATGATTTGTGTGCTTGACAACCATGACAACGTTAAACTCTGAAATATTGTTAACAGTATAATCTGTATGTGTTTGTCGTCAAACTTTCAAATTAATATATTACTTACAGAAGCAATTAAAACAAGAGGCTCTCAAGAAACTGAATCGCTCACCTGTAATTTTTTGCTTAAATCTTTCATTTATGATTATTTTTGCTTTTCAACATATATTAATAAGTGGCTTAAAAATTCCATTTAAATGTTCTTTGTATCTGTTGTATTTTCTTCAAAAGCAAAAAAATGCATGTTATCCCTATGTTCCATTTTAGCCATAGTGGCTATGTTTCTTGACGTATAAGAAAATAAAATACAAAATTTATACTAGATACTCTGAAACTCATTCAGTCAAAGTTTGGCTGAAATTGATTCAGCAGTTTCAAAGATGAAGATTTTTTAAAGTAAGCAAACAAGATGAACAAATTGTGAAAAATTGTCTTTAAAGGGCAATTACTCCTTAAGGGTCAATTGACAATTTTGGTTGTATTATCATATTTGTAGACCTTACTTTGCTGAACATATTTGCTGTTTACAGTTTATCTTTATCATTAATAGTATTCAAGATAATAACCAATAAAATGCTTCGCTGGGTGCAGCTTGATACGACCGCAGAGGTCGAACCCTGAACAGTTGGGGCAAGTATGGACACAACATTCAAGCTTGATACAGCACTGAATTTGGATTGTGATTAAATATTTGACACAGCATAGGTTTCTGACACAGAATGAATGTGGTCTAAGAACTTAAAATTTTAATTTACCTTTTCAAACCATATCATTATTATTTGCTTTTATATATAAATCAGAAATAACCAATTTAAAATGGAAAATTTTAAGAAAAAATGAAAACAAATCCCCTCAAATTTTTGAACCCCCTTATGATTCATCCCCCCCAAACTCAATCTCAGCCTTCCCTTTGTGGTATGGTACCTTGCAGTACAATTTCAGAGAGATCCGTACACTTGAACACAAGTTATTGTCTAGAAACTAGAAAATGCTTGTTTTTGGCCCCAAATTCCTAAACGTTTAGGGCAATTACCCCCAAAATCAAACCCAGCTTTCCCTTTGTGATATGGAACCTTGTAGTACAATTTCATAAAGATCCATACACTTACACTCAAGTTATTGTCCTGAAACTAGAAAAATGCTTGTTTTTTGCCCCTTTTTTGCCCCTAATTCCTAAAATGTTGAGGCAATTACCCCCAAAATCAATCCCAGCCTTCCCTTTGTGGTATGGTACCTTGCAGTACAATTTCATAGAGATCCATACACTTGAACACAAGTTATTGTCTGGAAACTAGAAAAATGCTTATTTTTGGCCCTTTATTCCTAAACGTTTTGGGCAATTACCCCCAAACTCAATTCCAGCTTTCCCTTTGTGATATGGAACCTTGTAGTACAATTTCAGAAAGATCCATACACTAACACACAAGTTATTGTCATGAAACTAGAAAAATGCTTGGTTTTTGCCCCTTTTTTGGCCCCTAATTCCTAAAATTTGGGGGCAATTACCCTCAAAATCAATCCCAGCATTCCCTTTGTGATTTGGAACCTTGTGGTACAATGTCAGAGAGATCCATACATTAACACACAAGTTATGTCTGGAAGTTACAAAAATGCTTATTTTTGGCCCCTAATTCCTTAACTGTTGGTACAATAACCCCCAAAATCAATCCCAACCTTTCTTTTGTGGTATTGAACCTTATGGTAAAATTTCATAGAGATCCATTCACTTAAACTAAAGTTAGAGTGCGAAAACCAATGTGTCTTCGGACGACGACGACGACGCCAACATCATACCAATATACGACCGCAAAATTTTTTTGCGGTCGTATAAAAACTGCAAAGTTTCCTTAAAACTACCAATCTAGTGGCAGCAACCCAACAATGGATTGTTAGATTCATCTGAAAATCTAATGGCTGATAGAACTTGACATAATGAACAATTTTACCTCACATCAGATTTGCTCTAAATGCTTTAGACATGGCAGCCATGTTTATTGATGAAACAGAAAATAAAACACAAGCTTTATTCTAAATACCCTAAGGATCATTCAGTTTGGTTGGAATTGGTTCAGTAGTTTCAGAGGAGAAGTTTTTTTAAAGTTAGAAAACATGATAAACAAATTGTGTAAAATTGTCGTTAAAGTGCAATAACTCCTTAAGGGGTCCATTGACAATTTTGGTTAGATAAAATTTATTTGTAGATCTTACTTTGCTGAACATTTTTGCTGTTTACAGTTTATCTTTATCATTAATAATATTCAAGATAATAACCAAAAACTGCTAATTTTTCTTGAAATTACCAATTTAGTGACAGCAACCCAACAATGGGTTATTAGATTCATCTGAAAATTTCAGGGCTGATAGAACTTCACCTAATGAACAATTTACTCTATGTCAGATTTGCTCTAAATGCTTTGGGTTTTGAAATAAAAGCCAAAAACTGCATTTACCCCTATGTTCTTATTTAGCCATGACGACCATGTTTTTTGACGAAACAGAAAACAAAACAAAAAGTTTATTGTAGCTACCCTACGGATCATTCAGCTTAAGTTTGGTAGGAATTGGTTCAATAGTTTCAGAGGAGAAGATGTTTGAAATAGTTTACACCCGACGGACGACAACGGTTGACGATGGACAATGACAGACGACGACGGACGCCAAGTGATGGCAAAATCTCACTGTTTCTTCGGAACGATGAGCTTAAAAGGCAAATTTAAAAAATTGTGCTGGCTCTATCCAAAAAAGATTTCTACAGCGTAGTGTACTACTTTTGGGACAGAACATATTAACATAATAGAAAAATCTATAAGCTATAACTCAAAATATGGACAATTTTATGTTTAAAGGGTCTATAATTTAGTTTGACAACTTCAGACATACTAATATTTGACCTTTTCAAACTATACCAAATTACTACTTAACCTAAAAAAATTGCCACATTTTTTCCAATGTAAGTTCATCCGTAATATTTAAAGCAATTAATTTGGAAGGAGTATGAAAATAATTTGCAAGTTATACACTAACCACACTAGAGACCAAATAGATTAGAAATACTGGACTAATTTTAATCAAACTTGGCATGAACTAAGATTAGGAATTATAAGACAGTTTACCTAGTTTCATGGCAATAGCATACATACATTAAAGACTATAAGTTCATCCTTATGTTTGAACTTTGGGTGTTAATTTTTTAACGCTTAAAGCTAACAATTTCAACTATCAAGATTTGGGTCTACATATTTAAATATTGCAAAAAATTGCTTTTTAAATGGCTTTATATATAATTGTGTAATAATTGTCACATGCATGTACATGATGTATTTTAATGTAAAGCAGTTGAATACTCATTTGCTGTCTCAGATTTATTTCAATTCTTCAAAAGTCGAATTTATATGAGCCTATGCCTGAAAATAGAGATTTCTAATTAAGGGGGCTAATATAAAATTCTTCATGTATATTTAAAATTTATTTGTATTTCAAAAGGAAAGAAAGTTACTTATCTGCTTATAGCATACCACATGAGTAGAACAAGGTCCCATTAGGCCATGCAAGACTGAATAACATTTAAGGTCAATAGAGGCAGTAACACATTTTTTACATATATGAAAATGCATACACATAAGCTAGAGGAAATAAAATGTGTTTCTTTTGGTAATTTGTAGGCTAAGGTGACATCATACAAGAAGTATGAGTCATTCTCAAACTAAAATAAAATAATTTCATCCCCCTACTTACTTTTTATGCATAAAAAATATAAATAAATAAATTTGGAAGTAATACATGGTCCACACTAGGGACTCTTTTTGTAGAAAATGAAAATCAATGGATGATAACTGTGTACTTGAACCAACAATTAAGATTTCACATGCTGAAATGTCTCGCCTGCTCAGGGGCGGATCCAGCCATTTTAAAAAGGGGGTGTTCCCAACCCAGGAGAAAGGGGGGGTTCCAACCATATGTCCCCATTCAAATGCATACACCTTATCGCTAATCCCGGCTGACCTGGCCGCTTGAACTTTTGACGCATACAACAATCACTTTTCCATTGTGGCGTCAGATATTTTGTATTATGACGTCAAAATTTTACGGGAACCTGTGTGATATCCAGTAATGGCGGACAAATAGCGATAAGGTGTATTGATCGGCCAAAATAGGGGGGGGTTCCAACCCCCGGAACCCCCTGGATCCGCCACTGCTGCTTTAGGTTATCTCATTTCACTTGTGAAAAGTTGTCACATTTGTGTTATATACCAAATGTTTTTAGGTCATGTAGGTGTAAGGGGGCAACCATTTCAATTTGATTTGTTAGTGCTGAAAATAAATAACCTGGCGTAAGATATGATAAAAGGATAAACGAAAATGAAAATAAAAATAAAAATATAAAAATTGCCAATCCATAAAAAAATCCGTCAGCCCAATCTCAATCAGTGAAATAAATTATTGTCCGTTTCAAAGTCATATGGAAGTAGTTCAAATAATTATGACGCATTGTAAGGCTTTTTTTTCTCTCTGACGCCGTAGGAAGGAGAAGTGAGTTGACATATACATGTATGTTATCATGCAAAATCAACAGTAATGAGTATACCTTTTTAGATTGTCATCGTCACTGCAAATGGATCATTAATACTAGGGGGAATGGAACCAATAAATTGATCGGATCCGATATGAAGTTCCCAGTAACGGAGAACCTCTAACTTTGAGGTAATATTATTAGTGTCGGTGGTCTCACAAATGAATCAGGGTGAATTGCAGGTACATTAATTAGCAGAGAAGAGACAATTATCAACTTGTTATTCATTATCTCGCAGTTATTTACGGTTAATTAGCTGTATATATCCCAAAACAGGTGCTCGGAGCTAGTACTAGTCTATGACTTTTAAGTAACAATTATATTTATATTCACAATCAGTGGCGGATCGAAGGGGGATGGGATCCGGGAGTTGGACTCCTCTTTGTGAACGATCAATGCATTTAATGGAGACATATATCTGGACCCCTTTATCCTGGCTGGAATCGCCCCTGATATTACATGTAAATCAAGTCCCGGGTTACTGTTAGCATATATATATAACGGTAATCACAAAGAGGGTGGTAATTAAAAGGACGAGGATTTATAAATATACAATTCTTGAATAAGGGGAGAGTGCACTTCACGATGATCGAAAAAAGTGCCTTGCACGTTATTTTCATCATCTTGTCTGAAACAGTCTGAATAATGAGCTTCAAGGCGAAGCGCGAAAACAATAAGTCATGTGAAATACTAATGACAAACACGTTGTACGGACAAACCCTTAAATCCCTCAGTGTTATGTCAAATGAATTATAGCGAGGAAAGGTAAATTTAATTTAATATCAAAACTAAATATTTGTTATATTTCCCTCCGATTTCTCAAGAAATCATAGAATCAATAAATGTATAAATCTTAATTATGCATGTCTGAGTGAGATCCATTTCATGAGACCAAGGATTTCTATAAAATCCTTGATGGGACCCTTTATATATTCAGTTTTCTATTTTCCCCGGAAAAGATTAAAAAAATATAATCTTTTGGGAAATAATCCGATTTTTTTTAATCATTTCCCTTCATAATTATGATAAATCCTTTTAGTTCTTCAATTTTAAATTAAAATAAATATTTCATTTTGATCTAACGACAGACTTTTTAAATTGAAGTGGCATGGTCAGTCATCTGATTACCAGTTTACTGGTGAACACGTAATTTTCCATATGACAGTGACGTGTACATGTACCCTTGGGGTGTGTATAACTTATTTTGAATACCTTAATTTTCTGGGGAACATCCTGTCCACGTGTAATACTTAGTATATATTGCAACAGATGACATTAAACAAATTTTCTTTGTAGCATCGGTGTCCGTTTCATGTTCAACCACTCAAAATTTTCACAAAAAAGATAATATAATAAAATCATTAAAAAAAAAGATTAAAAAAACACTAGCAATTAAACTTCGCAATGAGTAAACGGGGATTTGTGTTTTAAAGGGCTTATTTCCAGTGGATATATGTCATACTAGATAACTAGACCTGAGATAACTTTTTTTTGTAATATATTTTATTATTTTCATATCATTCTCAAATCTCATCCATTAATAAAGATGTACAAAAAAAAAAAAAAATTGTTATAACTCATAAATATATGGTTAATCATAATTGTTACAAATTATAAAATGGTAAGTCAATGCCCGATGTGCCGCCGTCTTTGGCAATACTACGATTTAATCTTTTAAATGAAAGACGTGCACTGCCTTTATCGGAACAGAGGAAAGTCCACCTAGTGTACATTTAGGAGTATCCGTTTGTTATGCTGAAAAAAAAGATCATCATAGACTTTTTAGCAGACCTTCTCGTGTAAAAAAATAATAACTTTTAACTGAATTAAACAAAAAATTATCAAACAAGACTCATTAGAACACTCATAGTAACATTTTGTTTAGACCGAGATAACTTATAGTAATATTATTTATATACAAAATGTAGGACAATTAAAAAAAAAATGTCCGATCTGATACACGTACCTATAATGCACAAAATTTTGAACAGCTTCAAATATATGGCCTTATCATTGGTAACATATCATATTTGTATCAGTTATTGCTGAACGTGTAACCAAATTAATTAAAATTATTCTTCTGACCGGCAATAAAACCTTAGCAGTAATGATAGTGGAACGTCCATTGGGCTGTGCTCAGCCACGTCCGAATGGGGACGTTGAATCCTTGCAACAACTCTTCGAGTGGCGGTACGTCTAAACACCGCTCAGGACCTCCTGAGTGCACTCAGGACATGAAATATATGTTTTAGTGAGTGGTGAAGGTATGCATTCGATAGATAATTTAATTCTTCATCTAATAATTTTGTTTTGATAAAATAATTTTAACATTTAAGGAGTTATTGAAGTTTTCATCGGCACGCGCCATTTTTGTGAAATATGTCAGGCATGACCGAGGATTATATTGAATACCAATTATCATGTTGATTAGGTCGTTTGATCTTTAATAATTAGGAGTGATTAGTGGTGGTTCTAACCTCATACAAGTAAGCTTGGCAAACAAACAAAATCAAGATGTCTTTTGAAAAATAAAGAACAATGAAGATATATTGTTTTAGAAAAAAAAAACGTTAAATAAACATTTTTCTTTGTATTTGTAACAATTGAAGCCAGTCGAGAAATATGAGAAATCTACATATATAGTTGGGAAATTTTCATTCAATTCATTTCATTTCATTAAGTTAATAGATAAAAAATATCGTTATTATTTTCTTTGTATAGATTTTCGTATTTTATTAAAATTTCATGCAATAAAAAGTTTAGTTTTATTCTTAGTTCAAAAATCAAGAAGAATAATTCTTTCGTATTTTCATATCTCTAGATATATTACAATAGACTTTAATTGCATTGTTCCATAGTAAAAAAAAAAAAGGAATCGGTGAAACACCATTTATAATTTACTTTCAAGCTAACAGTTAATCTGATCACTCACTAAAAATAGCGTTGAATTAAAAAAAAAATATTGGTATCATTGCGTTCTAATTCTTATTTATATAATTGTGTGTGTGTGTTTTGTTCTATTTTCTTGTCTTTGAGATTCATTCAAATAATTAACACTTTTTGACCAATGAGAGGCTGTGTATGTATAACATAACGATTCAATCAAAATTTCATTTAGTTAGATTTATTCCCCTATTGAAACTCGTTCTTGTCCAGTAATAAATCCTTTGAACGATTTTGAACAGGGAAATAAATTTGTCATACTTTTCATGAATTAAGATTTAGTTTTGTAAATGGAACCCGTTCTTAACTGTAGAAGCCGTACTTGCCAAAATCCGCTTTTCAAATAATCAAATCTCATATAGTTAGGGACGACATCAAAAGTTCAATGTAGGATAAAAACTTAATTCACATAATTTTTCACTGTCCCCCACCCCTCTTACCTTAATTTGAGAAAAATTGATTAACCAATATGGATACATGTAAAATCGATTTTGGATAAACAAAATTTGCAGCAATTTTAACCCCACCCCCAAACTATTTGATTTAAGTTTTTTATCCTACATTGATCTTTTGATGTCGTCCCTTAGTGTTCTTTATCGTTCTTGTCCAGTAATTTCATTCTTGAGTAATACGAATGTTTTAAAAATCCGCATTTAGTAACATTTATCTTTCTCATTAAAGTTGTTCTTGTCTAGCTGTTATACAAGCCTTGAACGAATTCCAATGTGAAAATAAATTCTGAAAAATTAATTTGTCTCCGTTTTCTGAAAATTATCATATTTGGGTATTATTTCTAAATAATTTGTAAGTAACCGAAATCCGTTCAAACCACGACTAAGTCTTCGTGCACAGAGTTTGAAGTACCAAAACCCCAGAAACTTGCTCGTAAGCCAAACCAAAGGAAAAGACCAAGGACAGCATGTACGCAGCCAAGATATTAGACTTAGCAAATCATATAAATAAATACTGATCTGTCTTATTAAGGTTAAATTCTAAATATTGTCATTGAAAATATAGTACTAATTCATAATTTCAATAAATTTGTTATCTATATCTAGGCTGTGAAAATCTTGAATAAATTTTGAACATTCATGAAAAGGTTATATCGAATATCGTCATAAAGTGTGCATTCCATTAGGAAATGTTTTCAGTCTCTACCTGCAACTTTCACAAAACTTAATAACATCGTGTTATTCATTTTAAACGTAACACAGTACTGACAACACAATTCATAAACAACAATAAAGATAATCCAATCAATTTTGTTGATTGGATAATTCACAACTCAGTAGTTGTGTGATCAGTGACACGTGCCCTCATTATTTCATAAGAATTACATATCTATCTAAGTTCGATTTCAAATTCTACCAAAATTTAACTCTTAAATAAGTAGCGTGTAACGAATATATTCATCCATCCTGTGTGCAAATACGATGACTATAAAGGGTCCTGAGTGCACATTGTATGTCCTGAGTGCACATTGTATGTCCTGAGTGCACTCAGGAGGTCCTAAGCAGTGTTTAGACGTACCCACCGAGTGGACTGTAAGTAGCCTGGTATTAGGCCATGCAATTTTCTGTCCCTCCTTTTCATTGGCAGTTGAAATTTTCCGATCGTATCACGGGCGGTCTCAATTACAAGACCTACCTATCATATTTATTGTCAATTTTGTTAATTTGTTTTCGTCATGAACATACATTAAATATTTTCCACTGGATATTAATCCGGTACGTCAGACACACCGACATTAATCAACCAAAACTCAGTATTTTACAGTAGGGAATGAATATCTCCCGCGTTCACTTGTCCCTTGAAGGATCAATATTGAATTTCTTCCATGCCCCCTCTTTTTATAAGATTTCATTGTGACGTATGTTTTTTTAAATTTTACGAAAGACCAACAAATCGATTTTATCACCAAATTTGTCTTTGCTGAGATTAACACTAAAATCGTATAACAAAACGTAACGATTGAAAACTCACAGTTCAGCTTTTAAGATATTTTTTCGTTGGAAACTAAAGACTAATTTTCAAAAACGTCGAAGTTTTTTCTTGAACCATTATTTATTAAAACGAATTTGTAAACAAAAGTTATTCTTAAATATTAATAATGATCAATGATTGTAAAGAAAAAAAATCCACCATAGTAGTTTGTTAATTAACAGGCTCCATGGTGTTAAACATGTCACCTTTCTTTTACAAATAACTGATTAAAAAATATGAAGCCTTTACTGTAAAATAAATCATTCTAATAAAAATAAATTCATCCAGATTTTTCTCTCATAATCTTTCAACAGTTATTGTAAACTAATTTATTCGAACTATAATTGTTCTATGACTTGCTGTCCGTTTACCAATATTTATACTTTATAAAGTGTTTTCAACTATCAACAAGAATTTAAAATACCTGATATAAGCAATTGTGACTTACTTTCTTTACTCAGAGTGATCGTAAGTTAATCAGATAAACTGGAGGAGGGTGGGGGCTTCATATTAAAAGAAAAGAAATTAGCATTAGCTTTTTGTGATAAATATATAATAAACTCTCAGTAACAGAAATAGCTCTTGAAAGCTCTGTCAGATCCCGACGCGTGCAAAAAAATGCAGCACCTGGTTACAGGGGCTCATTTGACAAATTATATCATCTTTCGTAATTTAAGTTATAAAATCTAAATTCTAAGTGATCTAAAATGTTCATGACTAACGAGTATTTTCACTTGTACGATTTTTCTGTGAAATGAGTCTAAGAGTAACTGTATATAGTATGATCGGGATACTGACTGTAAAGTAAAATATTTATGTACCTATTAGTTGCGGCTCATTTTGGTCTTTTAAGTAAGTTTCCTTCCCCTGCATTACTTGATCGCTTTTGTAAAAAATAAACAGCACAACAGCACTCGACGTCAGTATTGTACCAAAAAATGAAAAAAAATATTCAAAAAGAAGGCTCATTAAATTCAAATATTGGTAAGCACACTCACTAACCTGTCACCACAGACATGATCTTTTTGTTAATGCGCCAAACTCGTTTCTTCCACAGTACAACGATGTCGATGGTGGGAAAACCTAGTCAAAATAATTATGACGCCTTGTAAGGCTGTTTAGGCGTCCCAGAAAAAAATTAAAATAGCCTTGCCAGACGTCATAATTATTTGGACTAGGAAAACCCACCAAATCATTAGTTCCCAAATGAGTATCCTAGTGTAAAGGTTTTATTAATACATAGCTATTTCATATTGGAATGGCACATGTCCATGAAAAATCAACAATTTAAATGATCCGAAAGTTGGAAAGATGAATAGTCCTCTGACTCCACAAACTTGGAAACAGTTGTGATGTTACTTCGCTGAGCTATAGATAACCGTCGACCATCAACAATGAGCAAAATTCACACCATATAGAAAGCTGTAAATATAATAAAAGGCCTCAAAATGACAAATGTAAAACAAATCAACAAGAAGCCTAACATTTATAATAGAATTTAAAATAAAATTGAAAATAGAAATGGGAATGTGTCAGTCTCAGAGACAACAACCCGACCAAAGAGCAGATAACAGCCGAAGGTCACCAATGGGTCTTCAATGCAGCAAGAAAATCCCACAACCTGAGGCGTGCTTCAGCTGGCCCCTTAACAAAAATGTATACTAGTTCAGTGATAATGGACGTCATACTACATGTACTAAACTCGAAATATATAAAAGAAACTAAAATTAAAATCATACAAAACTGACAAATGCCATAGGCTCCTGACTTGGGACAGGTGCAAAAATATGGTAGGGTTAAAAGCCTATATACTGTTAATTTCAGAAATTATTGCATGCATTTATTAATATTGCCAATTAACATATGATAATTTCCCTTTCAATTTAAAAAAAAAATTCTGATTTAAGTTTTTGTTGTATATTGGGACTTTGGATATTCTTAAGAATGCTTTCACCAATTTTATGAAACTTTGGTGAATTGTTTTATATATTGACATAAACTCCTTTTCATTTTATGACCCATAGTGGAGGGGCATTAAGTTTAACCCTTGACCGTCTTTCCGTCTGTCCCAAAGTTGGTTTTGTTCTCTAATTTAGTTTGCCTCAACCAAATGTTATAAAACTTTTACAAAAGCTTATTACCACAATACTCAGATCAAGTGTGAATTTTGGTGGTGTCAGTGTTACCGTTCTAGAGTTTTGCCCTTTACAAATGGAAAAATTGCTGAATTTTTGGTTTCTCGCTCTCTAACTTTATCTTTAATTTGCCTCAACCAAATGTTATGAAATTTGCACACAATGCTTATTACCACAAAAAACAGTTTGAATTTTGGTGGTGTCACTTTTACTGTTCTAGAGTTATGTCCTTTACAAATGGAAAAATGATGAATTTTTCGTTTCCGTCCTCTAACTTAAGTTTGCCTCAACCAAATTTTATTAAACTTTAACACAATACTTTTACCACAAAATCAGATCAAGTTCAAATTTTGGTAGCATAAATTTTACCGTTCTTCAGTTATCTTCCTTTATAACTTAATATGATATGCAAGCTGGAGTATCATCCCCTATTTATTTTTATATAAGATGCAGAGTTATGGAATTTTAGTTGTTGGAAAATTGTTTAAAATTGTCCATTTTCACACTTTGGAAGGTTACTTTTCTTGTATCCCTGGTGCTTTCGACTGGAGAACCGTCATACACAAGCATCGCACAAGTTGGCACTCTGTGTCGGGTGGGGAGCAAGAAGGTGAACTGTGGTTTATTTTATCAATAGTACCACTTAAGTCGACGCTAGGGGCCGTCTTGACCTTGTTGTAGGGTATGAATGATTCGTTCATTGTTGAAGACCCTACATCAACTGTCAAGATGAAGAACAGGAATAAAAACCCTGTTCATTGATAATTTTCTATGTTTTCTATGTATTGTGTGCGATTTTGTTCCATGTACATTTACTCCATATCCTTTCATTTTCTATTAAGAAATGTATTTGTTCAAAAATCACGGCCTTAAACTTATATACACTTGAGATATCCCTAAATGGAGCCAAATTATTTTCATGTTTTGTGTCAATGAATACCACTCTGTGTGCATGTCCTTTTTTTAGCTCACCTGGCCCGTCGTCGTCCATCGCCGTTGTTAACTTTTACATTTTGAACTTCTAGAGAACCACTGAATGGAATGGAATCAAACATGGCATGAATGTTCCTTATGTGGTGCTGACCAAGAGTTGTTACTTTGTTGCCGATCTATCATCCAAGATGGCCGCAGCGGGGACTTAGTTTAACATAGGACCCTATAGGAAATACATACAAATGTCTTCTTTTAGAGAACCACTGAATGGAATGAAACCAAACATAGCATGAATGTTCCTTATGAGGTGTTGACCAAGTGTTGTTACTCTGTAGCCGATCCATCATCCAAGATGGCCCCTAGCGGAGTAGGACAATATTTAACCAAATATGGCCTCAATCATTATTAAAGTATCTGTTATGATTTTTATCTTTTTTTATATGATTTCAAAAACCCAAATATAGTCAGGTGAGCGACACAGGCTCTTGAGAACCTGTAGTTTTGTTTTGTTTTTTTTTTTTTTGGGGGTCTTATTTGCGCAGTGCTCACAGTTTTTATACGACTGCAAACAAATTTTTGGGATCGTATAATGGTATGATGTCGTCGTCTGAAGACACATTGGTTTCCGGACCATTACTTTAGTTTAAGTGAATGGATCTCTATGAAATTTTTTAAGAAGGTTCAATACCACAAAAGAAAGGTTGGGATTGATTTTGGGGATGATGGTCCCAACCGTTTAGGAATAAGGGGCCCAAAAAGGGGTCCAAAACAAGCATTTTTCTAGTTTCAGGATAATAACTTGTGTATAAGTATTTCGATTGCTCTGAAATTGTACCACAATGTTTAATACCACAAATAGAAGGTTGAGATTCATTTTAGGGGTTATGGGGCCAACAGTTTAGGAATTAAGGACCAAAAAGGGGCCAAAACAAGCATTTTTGTAGTTTCCAGACAATAACTTGTGTGTAATTGTATGGATCTCTCTGACATTGTACCACAAGGTTCCATATAACAAAGGGAAGGCTGGGATTGAGTTTGGGGTTAATTGCTCCAAACATGTAGGAATTAGGGGCCAAAAAAGGGCCAAACACAAGCATTTTTCTAGTTTCCAGACAATAACTTGTGTGTAAGTGTATGGATCTCTTTGAAATTGTACTACAAGGTTCCATACTACAAAGGAAAGGCTGGGATTGGGTATTGGGGTTATTGCTCCAAGGAGGGGGGGGGGGTTCAAAAAGTTGGGGAGGGGGGAATTTTTTTCCCAATGTTTTTAAGGGATTCATATTTTTTTTCAAAATTTTTAAAATTTCAAAATAGTTTCAAGAAGAAATCTTCAATTGCACAGTATTGCGCAATGGATTAATAAGATCTTTGACCACATTTATTTTGTGTCAGAAACCTATATTATGTCAAAAATTTGATCACAATCCAAATTCAGACAGTATCAAGCTTGAATATTGTGTCCAAATTTACCCAAACTGTTCAGGGTTCAACCTCTGCGGTCGTATCAGGCTGCACTCAGCGAAGCATTTTATTCTATAATGTACTTGATCATTAAAATTCATTTAAAGCATAAACCCAAGCTAAAAGGGCAACAAGCTTATCAAGCACTCATGGTACAGCTTTTATTAAACACGCATTGATATACATTAAACAGCAAAATAATTATTGATGCAAGATGTCATTAAATAATAATTTTACTCTTTTATGTGTAGGACAAGAATTATAGAAGATACAGAGAAATTATAAACAGCAGAAATGATAGGCAATTTAAAATTTGCAGAAGTCAACAAAACCTAAATGGTAAGTAAACTCATCATAGATACCAGGATTTAATTTTGTATTTAGGCCAGACGCGCGTTTAGTCTACAAAACACTCATCAGTGACGCTTGATAAGACTCATAAGGCCACTTTTATAAAAGTTATTGCCCTTGAAAGATGATTATCATGATTATTATAAAAATAAAAGATGTGGTATATTAAATATGAAAACTATTGATCATGGCTCTAAGAAAGCAATTATAGGCCAGTGACGGCCTTCAATAATGAGAAAATCCATACCCTATTGTCAAAGTAGTCAGCTATAAAAGGCCCTCAGATGAAAAATTTGAAACAATCCCAACTGTAGAACTAATTGCGTAGTTTATAACAAAACAAATTACAAAAAATAAATATGACAGATATGAAACAACAACAGCCACTAAATTTTAGTGTCAGACTAAACTTCAGGCTCCGAACTTGGGACAGGCACAATAAGAGTATGGTAAGGTTATATAAAAATAAGAAGATGTGGCGTGATTGCCAATAAGACAACTCTTCACCAGACAACAAATGACATAGATTTCCTGCAAAAAAAAACACACAGTCCAGACTAAGCAGGAAATTTATACCTTTCCCTTAATCGAAAAGACACAAAGATCTGTTAGTACTCACAGTTACTGACAGCCAGTTAAAATCAATAAAATCTAATACATGTAATAAAAAAAACAGGTTTGTGAGCACTCAACCCTACCCTAACTTTGGACAGTGGTTTAACAGCTCAACATATAAAGAACAAACTGTAAAATAACCGTTGCAATTGCCTCAACTCGAAAGATTGATAAAATGCACAAAATCAACTAAATTTAAAAACCCATAGACAAAAAGCACGGAATTAAGAGAACTCACAAGTAAGAAAGGAAATATTCTTAAAATGTTCACAAACATGACAAAATAAGCTTTTTTATTGCTGTTTCTCTCTCCATTTATAACATTTTATTTGTTTATTTTGTGTATTTATAGGTGATCAGACATCTTGGTTTTCATGATCAATAGGTCAATACTGAAGAGGAAACTGAAAGTTGATATTTATCTACATGGTGTGCTGGTTGGATTAATGTGAAATGGAATGTGTGCTTTCCTGCAAAAGAGAAATAGGAAATTTCATCATGATCACATGATAATGGCTATAAACAAAATGGAGTTCTATCATAGATGCACAAAAACACAATTGTAAAAATGCAACAACATATTATATATATTCGTCGAAAGAAGGGAGAAATGAAGAAAAAAATAGTATTTTGTTGTTGAAAGGAACACCAGCTTTATCCACTCATTTACAATTGCTCCCTCATATCAAATATACTGAAGAAGATCTTCAAAGAACAAATTGCAAAAATGTTTTCTCTAAGAATTGAAGGAAAATATTTAGTGAATGGAATAATTTATGCATTGAACTTTTACGTAGTGGATTGAATAACTGTACACAGCAGCTGAAACAGAGGAAAATTAAAATTTACAAGAAAAGTGTTTATTTTATTATTAAATTTGCAAATATGAACACATTCTTAAGAACACCACAAATGGTATGACATTCAAATTGGTTGCTTATTAATGTATTCCATTGAAACAATAACAAGAAAACAGAATACTTTGCTACAAAAAATATTTTATAAATCAAAGTTAAAGTCATATAAAGTATGTACAATACCTTGACCTAAACAGTCAGACTCACTATTTTGTTTTTGTATGTCATGATAATTTTGAGTTAAAAATTTATTAAAGTTTTAAATATCATTTGTATCATTTATTAAGTCTTGTAAAATTATGTTCATACTGTTTGTATAGTGAAGAAATTTACAATGAGTAAAAATAGGGAAAACATTTCCTACAGGAAAGATGATGTACAGAAATTTCCTTAGAGGAAATTTGGAGAACAATGTTTTCCTTAGAGGAAATTTGTGGTCTTGAATTTTCCCTCAAGGAAAAGTGTTTGTCAAAATTTCCTCAAAGGAAATTGCAGTTGACATAATTTCCTCACAGGAAAAGTATTTCCTCAAAGGAAAATTTGAAGCTGCAAATTTCCTCAGAGGAAAAAGTATTTCCTCAGAGGAAAATTTGAAGCAGCAAATTTCCTCAGAGGAAATAGAATTTCCTCAAAGGAAAATTTGAAACCACAAATTTCCTCAGAGGAAATAGAATTTCCTCAAAGGAAATATTAATGCAGCAAATTCCTAAGGAAATCTTTTCCCTTGAGGAAAATACAATTTCCTTGAGGAAAATCTTTTCCTTTAGGAAATTTGATTTCCTTGAGGAAAACTACTTTTCCTCTGAGGAAATTGTTGAAAAAGGGCATAACTTTTCAACAGTGGTGCTAGAGCCAAAATTTTTAGGACAAATATCAGGAACCAATACCAACCAAGTTATCAACTTCATTTTGACTTAACTCCAAAATTAAGGTGACAACTTTTGCACTCAGCGGAATTGCAAACTTGTCCCGGAGACTGTTACATATTAACATGATTTGCATGAACTTTTACTCGACATTCTCCAAAAGTATGACTCGTGTCTAAATTTTTCTTGACAAATTCTCATTTATATTAAATTTGTATGAAATTTACTCGACATATTCTCGACATTCTGAATATGGTCTTAAAATTTCTTGACAAATTCTTGACATTTGAATACTGTCTTGATATTTCTCGACATATTCTCGACATTCTTATTTTTCTCTGTATGGCTTGACACATTCTGAACATTTTGAATTGTGTCTTAAATTTACCTGACAGTTCTGAGATTTACAAATCATGATAAATATTCATGATATAACTTTAATCTTTATTTCTCTTTATATGATATACTGTTGTTCCAAGTTACACTTCTTACAACAAAAATAAAAGTTGGGCATGTAAAATAATTGAAAATTTGGGTATATATAAATAAATACAAATTTTGATTCCTAAATCTTATAAATTAAATGATTAAAACCAATCATACTGTAGACATATTTCATTCTACATTCATAATATTCAATGTTGATATGGTAAATAATTATTATACCAAAATGTGGTTTATATAAATAGCAAATTATGATGATATACAAATCATTCACAGAAGAAAAATTTGTGTAATGTCATCTGTTGGAATATATATATTAAGTATTACACATGGACAGGATGTTCCCATAAAATTAGGGTATTCCACACCCAAGAGTACACGCAACTGTCAATTAGAAATTACTCCTTTACCTGTAATCAGCCATGCAACTTATCAGTTGACCGAACATGCCACTACAATTTAAAAGTTTGTTGATAGATGAAAATGAAAATCATCATTTTGATGAAAAAAATTGAATTAAAATGGATTTTTCATCAAAATTATGAAGTTAATTATTTTAACATAAAAACAAATTGAATAATTCCCAAAGATTAAAAGAAAATTATTATCTACTCCAGGAATAATAAAAAATGTATTTATAATGGGTTCCATCAATGATTTCTATAAAATTCATTGGTCTTATGAAATGGATCTCAAACAGACATGCACAATATAGTTCTAAACATTCGTTTTCTTTTCAGGAAGGAGTTATCACAAATATTTATTTTTGATAAAAATTAAAAATTCAACACTAAAATTTGAATAAAAATGTTTTTGGGTTGTTCTAAAAATGAATAAGGTTTTGAATCAAGATGGGAACAAATTCTTTGACCTAAACGAAATCCCCTTTTTATCCACATAAACCCAAAAGATGAATTGTGGGGTTCAAAAGAGACACATGGTCACATTTTAAAACTGCCTATAAGACACCTATTTTAGTAAAGCAAATTTGACTGGCAGTTTTGCGAACGGCAAAAATCTAAATGCTGTTTGTTAGTAACTTTGACTTATATTCCAAGTGAAAACAATTAATTAAATGTTTAATTAAAATAAATCAAAATTAAACTACATGGGGAATTATTCAGGGTATTCCAACTTAGTTGCACCAAAAGGGTATCTTACTATACCACATTGATCCTTGATTCTTCAAAGTTTAGTTTAGTCATAATAAAAGGAGTAAATAACAGCAATAGAATGTCATAAACAGTGCAGAATAAGTCTGTTCACATTTCAGGCCAAATTTATACTGTTGAGATAGTGTCAAGACATATTTAAGACTGTCAAGAATGTGTCGAGACATATTCAGACATTATTTAGAATGTCAAGAATATGTCAAGACATATTCAGACATTATTAAGAATGTCAAGAATATGTCAAGACAGATCGAGACAAATTTAAGACAGTCAAGAATTGGTCGAGACTAATCCAGACTCTTATCAGATGATACAGGAAGTGTCGAGAAATTTTAAGACAATGTTCATACTGTCAAGACACTTGTCAAGAAAAATTAAGAACCTTCTTAGACAAATTCATACTATGTCAAGAATTTTTAAAAATTATTTAGACAAATTAAGAATGTCGAGTAAAATTCATGCAAATTCAGACAAAACTGGTCTTTTCAGACTTTTTGACTTTTGTAGTGAGTCGAGTAATATCAAGTAAATTTCAGACCAATTCAGCTTGGTCGAGTAAAATCAGTACAGTCCAGTACAGACATAGGCCATTTCAGACTTTTACTGGTTTGTAGTGTAAGTATGATTAACATTCACATGTTATAATCCTGTTAACATTACAAAACTTGAGGCATGAAGTTTTCAAGGAAAACAACAATAAAGTATCCTTCATTTTAAAATAAATCATAGCTATAGCGGGAGCATAAAATGTGAGGCGGAAGAAAGCAAATGGATATTTATATTCTACTGTTTCGATCAGACACAACCAGTTCAAGTGGTATTTCCCATCATTGTTTTACAATAAAATAATGTTTTTGGAACTACTTTTGTGTATACTATGAGCAGAATCATCTTTGTGTAGTTTTTGTGATGGTTTTCCATGATTAGTTCATTTTGTTACAAATTTATCTATAATATATATTTGTATGTACAAAACGTAAATTCAATTTGACAAAATGTGAGTAACAATTATTTCCTTGTATCCAAATTATAATACATGTAACTAGTTACATGTATTTCTGCATTTTCCATAACAATGTGTATCTGGGTTTTCTCATTGTTGAAGTCTTACATTGACCTAAAATTGTTTTTATTTTCGTAATTTCAACTCCCACGACCGTTGGATAGTTTTGCAATCATACCACAGCTCCTTAGTTTTATGATCACTATTCAGCGGTCAACAATATGAGTTGGATACGTATATACCAAAAATCCAATTCTTTATATTCGCAATAAATTATATTCATACTCTGGAATCAATAGGTAAAGAAGGATATTGTACTAAAATACAGAGTAAGTGTTACACAGTAGTTGCTATATATTTATGCTTTTATTACAAGAAATTGTAAGTTTTTTCAGTATCGTTTGTAAATGTTCCATACTTAGAACTTCTATGTCATTTCAAAACAATTTATTTTGCAATACAACTTGTTATTGTTAAGTTACGTACAAGCATGTAACGATAACTAATTACTAGAATAACTTGATAATATAACTTTGAGAATTCCCTGAAAGCTGGTTTAATTATACAATACATTGCTTTCATGTTGCAGTGTGAAGACCACCAATGGAACCGGTACAGCAGAGAAAACTATTGTTGTAGACATTATGAAAGACAAAACAATGAATGTAAAGGTATGACATGTTAAATTATAAGTTTGTAATTGTTTTCGAATTTTACTTATTCAAGTTTCACATTTAAGTGTTACCTATCTATCTGACAAATAAAGCCGGTGTTAGTTTCCTTTGAAATCGAAATATGTGCTCTTATAAAACCAAAGACACCTTCTTCTGTCTTTTATATACAAGTATATGCAAATATTGAAGAATAAAAATGTAAAATAACAAAAATACCAAACTCTAAGGAAATTCAAAACGGAAAGTCCTTTATAAAATGGCAAAATCAAAAGATTAAACACATCTAATGAATGGAAAATAACTGTCATATTCTTGACTTGGTACAGGCATGTCTTTCGTCAACAGAATATTATATTAGTTCAAAAGAAATACATATTAATACCTCTAAGATACAAACAGAAAAACAGAAAAATAATGAAATGCAATTAACTGTACTAAGACCGCCGTTTTACATTATTGACCTCAACATATAAATGACTCCCTTGACAAAATTAAATCTGATGTCAGTGGATATGATTTTTGAAATAATGAAAATAATGTACCCCTGGATGTAGACTAAGAATAACTGAAAAGTCGTTCATACAATCTACAATTAGGATACTAGTATTGAAAATTTAATTAACCGACAATAAATTTAGGAACGATTTCACTATTCGAACGATAAACAAAGAGCGAATCATAGAGAACTTTTAAAAGAATGGCGAAGGGTTCAGAAAATTTAACGTAATACATACTGAGTTAAGCCTTTTCAGCTGATTTTTATAGTTTGTTCTGATGTTGTTACACCACTGTCCTAGTTTAGGGGAGGTTGAGCACTCACAAACATGTTTAACCCCGCCAAATTCTTTATGTGCCAGTCCCAAGTCAGGAGCCTGCAGTTCAGTGGTTGTCGTTGGTTCATGTCTGTCATATTTGTTTTCATAAACTGTTTTGTTATAAATTAGGCCGTTAGTTTTCTCAATTGAATTGTTTCATATTTTTCATGTCGTTTTTATAAACGACCATACAGTATGGCTTTTTCTCATTGTTGAAGGCCGTACCGTTGCCTATAATTGCCTACATCCACTTCATTTGAACTTTGGTGGATAGTTGTCTCATTGGCAATCATACCACATCTACTTATTTTTATATAGGCTAAGGCACCAGTACAGTCCTTCATAAAATATATGCAGTGAACAATCCTGTTGAAGATGCTATTCATTATCTCATAGAATGTCGATTAGAATACAATCAAAGCATATCTCTAGTCAATAAACTAATCAACACGAATATGCAAATTGATATAGAAACACTAATATTTGGAACCAATGAATATAATTACGAGATTAAATCAAACATTTGCGATGTTAAAGTACATGTATGTCAAACAGTCAAAACATTTTTATTCTCCAAATATGCTGTTCGGCTTTTCTTTTACTTTCTTTGTTTGTTTGTTTTTTTCTTTATAAATTGGTGCAGTTTTGTTTTCTTTCTCATGGCTGTACTACATTTGTAATCGGTGACGCTTGCCTTTGCTCTCTACTTAAACAAATGTTTTGTTCTACATGATATGCTTTGCTGTCATTATAAATGTAAATTTAATTGTAAATATAGAACTTATAGAAGTTGTGATAAATTGTGTACAATCATTTCAGAATGTAAGGTAGGGTTCACAACTAAAACGGCCAACCATGTCATCAATGTGACGATGGCGTGTACGGTAAACGATGTGCCTCGATTTGTTTTTGTCATGACAGTGAGAAGTATATTATTTTTAATTGCATAATTATTTTATGCTCTTAGTAGCATGTTTTATAAGATCAACATTTGTACAGCATATCTCATTTGATATGAATAATCTATGAATAAAAGTCGTGGGTACATTAACCTTATCTTGACTAAATGAGACTAAATGAGCATTTACCCTATACCCCAACTATTTTTAAGTCGTGGTGTACGTGATAACTTACTGCTTTGAAATAGCTACATCGGTGTTCTCATGGAAGCGTAAAAATTCTTTGGTTCATTCCCGGTAAGATCAAACAACAGACTTGAAAACTGGTATGTGTTGCTTCTCCCCAAGTACGCGTCGATTAGGAGTAAGAGAAAAGGCAAGTCAACTCGGAGTCGGGATAATATTTCTATATATAAAAAGGTTACATGTTTTCCTGTGGACTATTAGCTTGTAGACTAGCTTAATGACCCAGCTTAACGTATTAGCGTCGTGTAAGGTTATCCAGCGAGTGAATTTTCTGTACTGGTAATTTGGTTCTGATTGGTACAGGTGATCGTTGAATATATGTAAACAAAGCTAGTTGAGATGTTTTAATTTTTCTTATTGTTTAAAAGGCGAGCAATTTAGAAAATGGATTTCTATGCTGTTTCAGTATGCGTAACACAAAAGTGCGAATTTTTGAAACACCTGGAACGTAATAAAATGCTCTTGAATTTACCTTTATACCCAAATCCGCAGGGCACATGTCCGGATTCTGTGTTGGAACAGTTGTATAAATTAAATATTTATGATGATCGTAAAAGATCGGTATCACATTTTGAGATCGTGAAAGATCCGATGTTGTTTATTTGTCATTGCATACATTATGGAATGTGTTCAAAGTTTATGTACTTTAATTTACATGCAATT
This sequence comes from Mytilus coruscus, assembly GCA_017311375.1. Lineage (NCBI taxonomy): Eukaryota > Metazoa > Mollusca > Bivalvia > Mytilida > Mytilidae > Mytilus > Mytilus coruscus. The sequence goes on along the minus strand of JAASAO010001946.1, from coordinate 1,534 downwards.
TTATTATGTAATTGGTACTGCAAATGACCCGACTTCCATATCTTTGTCCGGATATCATTTTGTAAGAGAATAATCTGTTAGGCTATGATGGTTCAAATGTCATTTGGTCTGGTTTTAACTAATTATATATAATATCATGTCGACTAGTCCGTGGTGTCTTAAAGCAATTACTGAACTTCTGTCCGTCAAGAATGTCTCAACTGATATCAATAATGTATATATGTGCGGCATGTGAAAATTGGAGAAAAATATGGTAAAAACAACAATTTATGTTTAGATACATTATGGAATTCCAGATTCATGAATTAATTCCCAGTGTCAAATTTTTAGAAATAGGTTTGAAATAAAATCACAGATTTGAAGAAACATATACTGTTCTAGGACTTGATCGAAATAAAATTTAGTGTGTTATGCATTTCTAAATTGATTACCGGTTCTTCAAATTGTGTTACAAACTGAGCTTTATAAAACAAAAACAAAAAAAAAAAAAAAATTAAGAAATATTCTTTTGTGTTAGAATTTATTTCCCATTCTGAATTCGTTCTCGATGTCAAAAACTATCCGTTGGCTGCCATTTTCGAAATGACCGTCAAAATGAACAATTTCATAGATTTTGTTTTTATATATAAATAGAATATAATTCCTGGTTTGAATATGTTGTGTTTGCAATGCCACGCATTGTCTAAATAGCGGGAGTGGAAACAATGAATGATACGATTAAAAGAAAGTCATGCCTTTAATGAATTAGATACCGAAGTTACCTTTTACGTTCGAGCTGAAAAAGTGTAAACAGTCATAGGATCACTACATTCTGACATATGATTTTGAATTAGAGTTAGACAGTGTTATTTGTTATTACTAGTGCTGCTTGCTGAGCGTAAATTCTTTACAGACACATATCATGAGAAAATCATCTTATGGTATCTTATTACTAGTATCTCCAAACCGAGCGAGCCGGATGTTTCTGCTAGATAAGTGTCTTCTGTTATGCACGCTTACAGTACCTCTTTTATATAAATATATATATATATATATATATAAAGTTTTATTTTAATTGAGTTTTTTAAAGGTTCTGTAGAAAAGATATGGTGGTCAATTACACTCCAAAAATTACGTTTTATTAAGTAAGCATACGCTTCAATCAACTGAAGTAAATTAATGATAAAAGAAATTTTATTTTCTGATGATAAATGTAAAAATAATAAGAAGATGTGGTATCATTGCCTATGAGAAAATTATCCTCCATAGACCAAATGGCGAAGATGACCTTTAACGAATGTTAAACATATACAGTCTGCATCTGTATGCACCTGTCCTAAGTCAGGAGCCTTTTGTGCAGTGATTGTCGTTTATTGATGTGGTTCATAAGTGTTTCTCGTTTCTTATATAGATTAGACCGTTGGTTTTCCTGTTTGAATTGGTTTACAATAGTCATTTTGGGGCCCTTTATAGCTTCCTGTTCGGTGTGAGCAAAGGATCCGTGTTGAAGGCCGTACTTTGACCTATAATTGTTTACTTTTTACACATTGTGACT